>NDXB01016514.1:12375-27563 GCA_002631895.1 Agapornis roseicollis
AGCACAGCTTGAAAAAAAAAAAAAAAAACAAAACCCACCCCAAGTATTGATTACTTGGAGTGAGTTTAAGTGAGCATATTTTCATGAAATCAAAGTGGGAAAACCCCCAGGAATTTCCAGACACAGCTTGTATGAAACAAGGAGTCAGGAGGGAAGGGGGGAAAGACTCCTTTCTGAGAAGGAAGAAATAATTGGGCTCCTATAAACCAGAGGATAAAGCAGAAAACAAAGCTTTTATGAAAAAGCATCAAAGAAGATTTGAAGAAACTATAGAAAAAGGGATAGCCATAATGGGCAGGAGGAAAAGAGATCACATGATTTACGGAATAGCACATAGCCTGTGGTACTAAATAACATTAAATAAAGCAAGGAGCCCAGCAGTAGAAGATTCAAAGACTTGTATTAAGAAACTTATACAATGCTATCATTACACACAGTGCACATGGAAGCTGCTCCATGACTGCAATAATAATTGCAGCAGCATATATAACAATAGCTACACACCCAAACACATTCACAGAACGATTTGCCAAGAAGCCTCAAGCCAGTTAACCGGCCATCTCCACAAACACTATTTTAAGTATTCAGACATCAGCACATACACAATAAAATTTATGCTGAAACTGATATACCTGAAGGCTGCTCTGTTTTATGACCATGGCTAGGTTAGTACTCAGAGCTACAGGATCCTCAAGTGCCACCTGACACCTCACTTCCCCCCCAGTTCTTGGATCTGTCAGTACCACCCATCCTGAAGGATTGTGGCAGAATACCATCTTCCACCTAAGCAGCATCCAGCGCAATCCAAGCAACTACACATACAGGGATACAAGTCAGACAAGGGAAATTTGTCATCATATTAAGAATCTTTTGCCTGAGGGGGAAAACCAGAAGTCACTCCTACACTTCCTTTAGGTGCACCAATTTAACAGGAGCTAAAAATTAACAGAAACCAGTGGCCCCAGAATCAAGAAAGTGCTTAAGCTCCCAGCCTACTCCTCTTTCTTACTCTCATACTGAGGTCTAGGGAACACAAACACCTCATTAGAGGTAAGAGCCTAAATATTCAATCTCAGCCATGGTCTCCAGGACAACCTTTACACTGTCCTAAAACCAGGAAAGTGCATATACCTACTATCTTCACTTTAACTTCAATTAAGTTTTATTGATAAACATGTACCCAACACAGTTTAAGAGATGAAACATAGAGAAAAGAGTGCTAACCTGATAAACATGTCATCAGTCCCAAGGCAAGCATAGCACCAGCCAGTACAGTCAAACGGTTGTACCGCATTGCCATGATGGCTGCAATGAAGAAGGTCTTATCCCCCAGTTCTGACACGATGATGACCGATATTGCAGCCACAAATGCATGAATAAAGCCCAAATTAGTCTTGTCAGGTGACTCTTCATTGACAATGTGAACCGGAGCAACCAGCGAGGACCCCTTCTGTAGGGGAGGAGGAAACAACAAAAAACCCACTAGTTAATTAATAGGCTGCAATAGTTTGTAAGGTTCAGAGCCTTGTATCTCTCCTGTCATACCACGCTGTGTAGTGTGACATTTTAAGTACACACCTCGCATACAGCACTAGTGATCATTAACTAGTTACTGGCTGCAACGTACCTCAAATTGCTACTTAGGCACTTTGCAAGTAGAGCAGGTCGTGCACTGCTGATTAAAACAGTACTTCACCATGCACACTATTACCAGGAGAACCACTATTACAACAAAACATGGGGAAAGCTGCTTTAGTTCAGTTCTCCTATTGCTGTCTTCAGAATGCCTGGCTGTTTACTTTATCACCTTAGCCAAACAAGCAGTTTTCAGGCATAAGCATAGAGAATTAAACTCTTCAAACTAAAACTGGGTGACAATGGTTAACTTAAAGAGAAATACAAGGTACTGTCAAAACCTGTTAGCATCACTTTCTTCCCTCACATAATCTTGCATCTCAGTCACATTAGAATTTTGTGCAGGTTTTCATTTTTACACGCTCTATGTTCATAGAAAACTAGCTTTAAGGCTTCCAGTTGTCAAACCGGACTGGTGCATTCCCCATGCCACTTACCAAGTGTTTACTTTTACAGAGGCTAAGATATCGACCATCAAAAGCAAGACCCAGAACAAGGAAGTTGGTGTTCCCATGATTGACCAGAGATGGCTAAAACAGCTTCGTTCAGCACATCTACCAGCAGAGAGACATATTACAACGTGTTTTAACATGGTGACTTCCCAGCGTTCCATGTCTTGGGAGTGCTGTAAGTTTTGGGGTTGGGCATTTAAGTTTCCATGCTCTATGTAATACACAACAGCTTCCCAGAGTTCCTTCACCTTTAACAGTGCTGTAAATTTAGGGGTTTGATATTTAAAACTTGACATGCTCTACATGCCACATCAAGCCATACGTTTGTGATTTTTCCACTCCCTGCATGTTCACCTGGCACCAGAATGTCCTAACCAAAAACACCAATGAGAAAGTTTCAACGCCAGAAATTAACCTTAAATATTCAGGAAAAACGGGCAGGTTTCCAGTCACATCAAAGCCTGCTTTCCCCTGCTTCTTGAGGAAGACCTGTAAAGGTCGGCTCCCCTCCTCCCACTCCCCAGCATGCAAGCAAGGAGAGCACAAAACACTTATCTGGTGAAAACAACACTAGCCCATTTGTCGTATCGGACCTAAATTCCCTCTTTTTGTGCTGAAGGGCGGGAAAGCAGGAGTCCCATGGCCTTCCACAGGGAAAGCGCCCTGCAGGCCGGGCCCGCCCCTCCCGCTGCGCTGCCGCGGGGGTTGACCTGGCGGCCCGGGACCCGGGTGTCCCGCAGGCGGCCGGCGCGTCGCGGCCCGGCCCGTGCCCGCCTCACCTCAGCTCTCGGCTCGGCTCCCTGTGCCGCCAGCGGTGGCGGCGGCTCCTTCTTCCTGCCGGGCTCTTCCTCCGGGGAGGCGCGCAGCCCCGCCGGGGCCAGGAGCAGCAGCGCCGCCGCCAACAGCAGCGCGGCGGCCCGGGGGAGCGAGGTCGGCGGGGAGGCCATGGCGGCCGAGCGCGGCGGTGCGGGGGGGCGAAGGGGCACACGCACCGCACGAGGCCCCTTTAAAGGCGCCGCGTCATCACCCTGCCCGCAGCGTCCCGGCCGCGGGGCCCCGCAACCGTCCCCCAACCGCTTCCTGCAACGGCCCGGCCCGGAGGGGCGGGACTCTGCGCGCCGATTGGCTGCGGCTGCCGCTGACGGACGCCCCGCCCCAGGGGGCGGGAGACCCCGTCCCGTCACGGCCCCCTGTGGGCCGGGTCCGGGGCCGCTGAGGTTGATACCAGCGTGTTGGTTCCTACCTCCTCCGCTGCGCCTTGGCGACAGGAGCGGACGGGCTGTGCCGCTTTCCCGGGCGAGTCCAGGAGCGTCCTTCCCTCCGTTCGGAGTTGCCTGAGGGCAGAAAAGCCCGCTGAGAGACGGGAAACAGAACGGATGCGTAAGAAGGGAAAATACCTGCACAGGAACGGCCTGGGCTCATCCACGTGCCTAAAAGCCCCAGTACAAAGCAATGCTTTGGGTGTCTGTGAACCTGATGCTATCTCTCCCCAGGGCAAGGCCAGGACCATGCTCCCCAGGACACAACTGACTGTCCAGTAAACGGGATGAAGAACACCAGTAGAACAGGAGATGATCGGAGGCAGGCAAATCGCTAAAAATAAACCCCAATATGGAAAGAAGAGCTCCCCAGACAGGGCTGTTTATGCTTCATGGTGAACTGAAGCTATGGAGTTGATGGAGAGAAGGGCATAAGAGTCAAGAGAGGCCCAGCATTCTGTGGAAAGTAACTGCTCATGTTTTGCAAATATACCACTCAATTTTGAAAAATTACACTGAACAGAATGTGCAATAAACTGGTTTAATTAGGTAATTCATTTGATATACTTTTAATATATAAAAATTCTTCTCATATACAAAATAATACACACATGTAAGTAGAATACGTGCTGAAACTCCAGCATCCATATGCTAAATCATGCAAGCAGATTCAGTATCATGAAAAGCACCAAAATATTCAGTGATTAAGTGCAAAGAAACCCTACGCTGAGCAACATCATGCCCCCAGTAAAGAACTTCTTTGCACCACTTGTCAGGTACTGGTGTCTGTGTGTTCTTTGCCTCAGCAGTTCATTACATCTGCTCTCACAGGCTGTTTAAACCAGTGAAGTCATGGGTACAGTCATCCTGCATAACTGCTCCCTCTAACACACCAGGGATTCCAATAACCCACTAAAAGGGTAACAACCATAACCAGGAACCTTACTTTCTGCGAAGTCTCTTCTACTGTCTCTCTAAAGAGTACTTTTCATGATTTTTCCAGTTTAGGAATAGACAGGTTTTCACCAATGAACAAAACCATGTCAATGCAGAAGAGAGAACAGAGAATGGGTCTGTTTATTTCCACTGCTTAGCATGAGTCATTCCTCCACCTCAGCTTTCTCCACCGGTTTCTGTGCTTGCAGTTATAAAGCAGTGGCTGCTTTTAATTATCAACAGGGAAGCACAGAAAGAGACACAATTTGCCTCCCTCTGAAGTGATTCAGAAGAAGAAAAGAGATTAGGAAAAAATATGCTTAAATATTAGGCAAGACATGAAATACAGTGGTTCAAATTATTCCCTGCACCCTTCTTTCACAACAGTTTTCACATATCTGTATTAGGGCTTGCTGCACAACAGCAAATGTTTTACGCAGAAGATATCATTATAAAACTGAAAAGAGACAATTAGCATCTCTTCAGTTTAAAATAAGGTCCTTCGTATTTTATTTTAGCTCTTTTGATAAGCAGAGACCCTACATTTCCCCGCCTAAATTGGTAATGTGGATGAGATTTTAAGCTAGAACTAGAGAAAATGTGCAATTTTACCTTGGCTTTAGCAAGCCATACATCTCTTGCTCCCTTGGAGGAAACACTTCCTGGTTTGTACTAAAGATACTTTAGAAGAAATATTCTAGAAAACAAATGGTATAAATGCTTTTCGATGCTTTGGGTAGGAGCTAAAGTTTTTCTGATAGAACTCGTGACACAAAACCGCAGCCAGTGCCTGGTTAAAAAGAACATACAACACCACACACCACCACGTCACATTGTGAAGTCCAAGCGTGATGGCCATAGATACATATATGAGGACCTCTGCAAAATAGTGAGGGCAAGAAACTCTCTCAAACCAGTCTCCAAAAGGTACACTGTGGTTCAGACTTACAACCTTTCCTGCAAGCAAACAGAAATTATTGGAGAAAAACATGCATTAAAGAAACCTTTCTCTTCTACTCACAATTACAGGACAACATGCTCATTAAAGTTATCATCATCATCCACCTCCATCTGATCTGGCAGCTTTGTGCTTCCTAATGAAATAAGATGCCACCTCTGGCTGTCTGCACAGAGTAAGGAAACCTATTTTTAGCTCACAGGGAGACAGAAGTGAGGTCCTCAAGGAATGGCACAAGTCCTAAGCATTAGCATGTGTCTGCCCTTAGGGTACTAGAAGTTAGACCTTCATTTTAAGTTCTACAGAACTATATATGCTGACACACCCAACCCTCATTCGGCCATCTGATCTCTTTTCCAAATAGCCTTGTTTGATCTACTGAAAGTTTTCTAGAGAACATCACACTACAGCAACTGAAAAATACCCATGGTGTAAGATACTAGAAGCTATAGAAGCCTACTGAAACAAACAGGGGAAAATGACCTAAGTAAATGATTGGCAGAAATGAAACATCTTACCCGATTTACTTTTTCTAAGATTAGCTAGAATCACAAGGCATCTGTGTTGGTGAAGAGAGGCCCAAATATACACTGTAACTCCTATGATGTGATACCAGCAGATCTGCGCAGAAAACTCTTTTCCTGAAAAAGACGTTTCAATAATATCTGGCCAGGAAATACCTTCCCAAGCATCATCCCAAAACATTGCAGATCTTTTTTAAATGTTACCACCTTACAAAATTCTAGTAGTGGGCCTCTAATCCCCTGAAAGATGCTTTTAAATCCTGCATCATTTAAATGCTCAGCTGGCAGTTTATTTCTTTTAACCGCTCTATACCAAAAATATCTTGGTTTTAATCCAGTGGCTTAAGGTACAGCATGATGTACAACTGGGGCAGTGAGGGAACATTTCACTGGGGAAAATCTTTGTACATGTGAGGCACATAATGGATAGTTTAAGACCTCAATGTTCAACGCTGTAATTCTTACGACCCTAATTAAAGATGTTGCCATGGTTCAGGTCAACATGGATGTACCCAGCTGTTTGTCTTGTTCACTGTGAGATGGATACATAGATACACCTACACACAACGTGTGCACACAGAGAGAGTAACTGTTTATGCCTTAAAAAAAATGTTAACTGTATTAAGGATGATTCCCAATGTCCAAGCCAATGCATCATCTCTAAGAATGCACAAAATGTGAAAAATATAAGACAGGTCCAGAAAGAAAAAGGCTTTATCTACACAAAGAAGATCTGAAGGTTCTTTAAATAAAATGACTGGATTAAACTAGAGCTGATGTGGCTGAAGTGATTAAAAATTTCACTTAAGTTACATACTTGGTAGTGACTACCTAACAAAACTTAGTCATAAAAGTGCTACAACCAGCTCGTGGTTCATCCATGCAGGGAACAGCAGCTCAATTGTGAGAGTCAGTGGAATGTTTTGGCAGAAACAAGTAATGTAATTCAAATTTCTGCTATATTAATGCAGACATTACAGTACTGACAGAAAGAATAGCCTGACTGATGCAAGGCAGAGCAGTGGTGAGTTCTCAGTGGAAAACAAAGGATGTGGCTAAGACAGCCTTGCAGACTCACCTTACAGCAAAAATCAAGCCCCACTTTGTGACCTGAAGTTGTGTAGTGACATTTGAGAACTGGTACCAATGACTGTCCTTCATGAAAAAAATATATCTCAATGCAAAACTGATTGGATCCTGAAATGCAATGATTCTGAAAGTACTCACCTGAGATACCTTTCAGGAAACAACTGTGATGGTTAATATGCAAGTGTGTGTCAGTGTCTCAGTTTGTGTATAATGCTGGTTGATTTATGTGATACATTGCAATGTAGTTACTTTGAACTATGCCAGTAAGTATTTTTACGTGTCATCAGTTAACACACTTCTTCACACAAGCAGCCCTCTACAAAGCCATTTGTCATGATGGAAACAAATGGGAGTAAAACTACATCTTTGGTAATAATTAAGCAAGGCACTTACCATTCCTGACATTAGTAGGCACTTGACATAGCACAGTTGAGCCAACAGCAATGTAGTAAGCAAGTCCAAAGCAATACTGCACAATATGAATGACACCATTAGAAAACACACTGGTCCAGAGGCATTCTGCAAGTCTTCGACAGCTATGCAGCCAAAGCAGCAGGAGAACCATGAACACAGAGAAGTGCTGGGTATCTACTTGCAGATAAAAAACAGCATCTTTGAGACAGATAGGAAGAATTTCAACCCAAGAGTGGTTCAAAAAGGCTATTTTTAACCCCTCCCCACGGAAAATTTTACCCTCATTTTAAATTAACTGAGCACTGGAGAAAAAAATCTGTACATGTGAAGCATTCCTGACCACAGCAAGATTACTTCTAGAAAGTGCTAATGGCCCTTTCTGCTAAAAGAACTCCTGAAACCCACTATGTCCATAAACTAGAAGGATTTCTACCATGAATAATGACAAAGGGACTTGGTATTCAAGTCATTTGGAGCCTAGTTTAAAAAACTGAAGTAGCACTTGAAGAATACACAGGATGGTAGTGCAGCTTTCTTGTATTTATATAGCTGCATTAATAGCTAGAATACTTGCCTGTGTCTTCACTCCGAGAATCTCTGCCAAGTGTATGGTGCATATGCTGAATCCATGATGGGAGCGACCCTCCAAGGAACTCAGCTTGGAAAAGCCAAATCAGCAGAAAGCCGTTCCAGAGCACAGAAACCACATAAAAGTGAGTAAACCACCTGCAGAAACGAAAAGGGTCTTCATTAATGTTTTCATTATTCCTCAGTTGGAAATGTAGCTGCAGGACATGCTTGCCTGATGGTCCACACATTAGTAAACAGAGAACCTGGGATGCCAGTGGTACCAACCAGGAATAACCCTAACACCTTCTCCCAGCAAAATGATGTCCGGAATAACCTCTAACTTAGCTTACCTTACTAACCAGAGCTGTACTAAAGAGAAGAAAGTGTAAACCACTTGCAAAGATATTCCTCAATACTTACAACTAATCATGATGTGCAGAACTTTTTCTTCATAATTTACACCACTGAAAGAACATCCAAATTAATTTTCTGGGTATTTCCAGGCTGTTGTGCCTAGCAACACTCCTACTTTGCTCCTTTCCAGTGGATGCATTACATGATGTGTTAAACTTCTTAAGTGACAAACAGACAGTAAAAAGCACCCAGAAGTAATTGCTCAGCTGTAAACAAAAAAACCTTATCCTTGTGCAAATTAAAGATCTACAACAATCATGTAAAAAAAATGGAGAGACCACTCATACCACTGGGTTATTACAATGCAAGACCATGTTTTTTTTTTAGAAAAAGAATGCCCCAACCCCATAATGCACTTATGAAAGCACATTATGCATTACTGAAATGGAAGACCTTCCAGTCAAGACAGGTAACTGGATGAAGTTAAACAGCATATGACATCCTGCTCAAATCTGGTGATCCTTTTGCTTTTAAAACTAAAAGTCCTTCTCCCAATGAATAAAAATCAGGATAGGCACCATGTGAAGATGCTGATGGCCTTGTCTTGAAAACTACTGGTACAAAACTGTGATATGAGTGTATAGTAAGAGAATACTATATTTTTCTGGAATACACAAACTGTTCTTTTGAGGTAGTGTAGGGGTAAAACACTCTTGCTTGGTGAAACTAAAGTGACCACCTCCCAAAGCAGCTCCGGTATCTCTCAACAGCAATACTGAGACCAAGTCAGAACCACTGAGGTACAGAGCATAACCTGCATGTTCCAGAGTGCCTTGCTCATTAGCAGTTGGAAACTCCTTCAAGATGATTACTTCTCACTCATCCTTGGTTCCTCTTCGTACCAAGCAGGGACAGCAACATTTGCTCTGCTGATTTGCAAAATGAAATTTATCCCCTTTCCCTCATTTTCTGCTTAGAAGACAAACAGAACTTGTATATTGATAAAAACTCACTGGTACCTCCAAGCTTCAAGCCCTTTCCCTGCTGTCCTGTTACTCAGTAGACTTCTGTCTCATCACTCACCAGAGAAATTTCTCCACATGTGCTGCTTTTTGCTATGAGCACACAAAGAGCCCTGCCAGCTTATCAGAGAGAGGCCCTGTGAGCTTTCACAATCCCAGCTACACTGGCAATGTATCTGACATACAGAGCAATCCAGCACCCCAGTAAGCATATGTATCATCCCCTAAGGCGAGGAATGTTCACTGTTTTCCAAACCAACACAACATGTCAGAAGATAGAATGGCAAAGTTAAAACAAGCCCAGGCCAGTGAAAGCACCATGCTTGTTTGGAAACAATATGCAGACAAATGGAAACAGAAAATGCATCAATGGTTATCTTTGGGATTATCTCAGCTAGCAGGGTTGTGGGTTCACTACTCAAGTAACAGAACTCCTCTGTAGATGTTCAGAGCTCAAGACCAATTCCCTGAAAAGCACATTCTTCAGACTCCATCTTCCCTTAGAAGGGTGATGAGAAACTTCTGTTCAAGAAAGGTCAATTCAAATGAGAATCTACCTTAAGAATGTGGCACTTCACAGTATGATGCAATTAAGACTAAACCTTTACGAACCCTTATTTTTACTGAGGGTATTGCAGAACTTAAATACATCTCTTGTAGTTTCTGTAGCTGATGGCTACTCACCAAGGTACTGCATTACAACCTTTCCATGAATAACATGCGGTGTCACAAATTTCACCTCCTCCCCCCATTTGATCTGAAAGCTATGTACATCAAATGTGTCAGAGATAACAAGATTGTTACATTAGGATCTATTAGATCTTATGGTTAAGTAGCCTCCTAGGTCCTGTCCTGCTGGCCTTGCAAAATCCTGTTATGCCTACGTTCAAGTCAAATGCTAGTTCTAGTTATGAATTTCTGCTGATCAAAGAGGATTAAATCCCAGTAGCATAAAAAGCTGGAAACTGTTTGGGTCTGTTTTTTCCACCCACATCTTTTCCCTCTTTCATCCTATGACATATTAAGCATCTATTAACAGATGTGTCTGGATAACACAGCAGTTCTTTTGCCTTATCACTCAGGGTCCAGATCATTATGTTAACATACTATTACTAGTATCCTAAATCATGTTTTAAAAAGAAACCTTGAAGGGAGAAGATGATGACTGAGAACAGGTTTAATGCAATAAACCTGCAGTATACTTCCACAGTTACACTCAGGAATCCATACTCCCAGGTCGCAGACAGGAGTCTTGCAGGAAGGTTTGTTTTGCATATATAATGCATAAGACTGGGATTCAAGGGATTAGGCTTTTGTTCCAGTTTGGAACTTACGGCCTCTGTATAATCGTAGCCCCTATATAAATCCAGAGTGACACACCTGCAAAATAAATGAGCCCAAAGGCAACTCTGTAAAAGCACACGATGCTATTTATATTCTATGTTTTCAGTGGAATTACATGAAAGGCACACCGAGTTACTCCCATGCTGCTGGTGCACAGGGCACGCAGCAGCCAAGGCGCAAAAGGCGGCCGGCAGCCGCCCCTCACCTCACCTCTTGGGCACCTGGAGAAAGCGCAGCCAGGCCGGGCGCTGCTCGCAGCCGCCCTTCGTCTTCCCATAGCGAATGAGATCCTGGAAGAGGCCGGAGAGGCCGAGGCCGCCGCCGGTCAGCCAAGCTGGGCCCCGCCTCAGCAGCACCAGCACCGCCAGGAAGGAGGCGGCCATCAGGCTCCAGGCAGCGCCCAGCACCGCCGGCATGGCATCAGACACGGTCATGGCTCCGCTCCGCTCCGCCCGCCGCTGTGGAGGGAGGCCGGGGCCTGGCGGCAGCGGCGCCTCTCCTTCCTCTTGCTGGCGGGGGAAGCGCGTCCCGCCAGGCGGGGGGGGTGAGGGCCGGGGGACCGAAGGGAGCTGGGGCGAAGGAGCCGGTGACGCCGTGCTCTGTCTGTGCGTGCAGGGGCAGCGCGGGCCGAGCTGTGTGAAGGACGTTACCGTGTGCGTTTGCGCTGTTTCCATCACGGCTTTTCGGTTCGATTCGGAGGCGGGCAGAAAGCTGCCGCACGTTTAACAGCGGTGCGGAGAGACTAATGTACGAGTTAGGCCTGTCGTCCCATAACCCGGGAACCACTTCTCCGCGGCTGCCTGTAATCTCACTGAGTACCCGCTTCACGACTTCTCTCAGTCGCATGCTACTTGTCAGTCACCTTCTTCATGTTACATATATTTGTGTCCCATATTCAGAATTTTACTCTAATAATATTACAGGTTTTGTCATTAAAAGAAACGAAAGCCTTTCCTTGCTTCTCTTTTGCCCTGAGGAACCGAAAAAACTGGCTTGGCACTAGAGGGAGACGGTTTCCTCTTGACCCCATGCGGATCAGCCCTTCCTCTCCTAACCCAGTGTTAGTGGGCAGGCGTTCAGCTGTTGTTTGTCTGACCAGGTGTTACTGAGTCGCTTATCTGACTCGCTGCCTCCAAGAAGATGCTCAAAGGCGTTTCAAGCTTTTCGCAAAATATGTAAGAAAAGTAATGTTATTTTGCCATGTAAGACAGTTAATCCATGCCATCAGTGGATCCTGCAGAGCAGCACGTGCTCATCTGGAGCACCATGATATCAATAACATTGCTTTGGGAAAAAATCATTGGAGTTCACATTTTCTGCTAAAACATGTGTTGGTAGGTTTCCAGTTATATCTGTGTAATGAGTTATAATAAATATTTTCAAGTCAATGTCATTTATGTCAAGGTTTGAAGCTCAGTTCAGTTCTCTTGTCAGTTCAGTATAGCTGAATCCTAAATCCAGTTCAGGTATTTCATGGGTAATTGGTTTGGGTAATTAGCAGGAGATGAAAACACCAGGCAGGTGGGTGGATATTGTTGAGGAATGGGAGGGAGGAGTAGGAGACATGTGGGTGATCCCACAGCTGGTGAGGGCAGGGGAAGGAAAGCACGCCTGGGTGGAGGTGTGTTGCCGTCACTGCTCCCCAGCCTCTCACCCAGTGCTCTGTCATGGCCCTGCCCTTGTCCAGGGAGCATGTAGGCAAGTGCTTATTTCTGTGTCCCACACAGACACGTTTGGAAGTCCTGCTGCAGTGACTGGTCTGAGCAGAGCAGCCTGTGTGTAAGCAGGGAGCAGCCACCTCTACTTTGGTGGTATGGGAGCACCCTGTGACAGCCCACGTATCCCAACAGCAATGTGCTTCAGCAGGTCTGGACTGGAGGCACCACATCTTCTTGTGCTTCACATTCCCTACAGCCAGAGGTTGTCCACTCTTGCAGTGTGTCTGAATTACAGATGTACCTCTTTCTGTTCAGCCTCAGATCCCCTCCGAAACATGAAGGAAATGCATTGCAGCCTTGTCTCTGCAGGCTGGTCTTTCATGGCTTTCACAAGAGAAGGTAAGACAAGACAAGGTGGGCAACAGTCTGGCTCATAAGGAGGATCCTTCCTTTGTCTGAACAGCAGACTTTTAAAACTTAGAATAACTTTCCTCAGCAATTTTGGTGGCCAGGCATGTTTACAGCAAGGACCTGCAGCATACTGAGCAGGTGTTTGGCTTCCCCTGCACCCAAGTTACATTTTTCTGTGTAACTCGAGCTTTGGGGGTGTTTGTAAAGTGAAGGAAAAGGAATGTGGCATTTACAGTGCTAATGAGACAGTAGAGACCAGAGGGCCTACAGGCATGCTGCTAGGGGATGGAGCTGATGAATGGCAGCAGGACAGTCAGCTGCACCCAGAGACATGCAGTGGATCGTGCTGTGTTCCCCTTCAGGGTGACAGTACCCAATTTTTTGGCACTTTGGCCATCTCCTAAATTTAACTAACCTGAAGCCTCAGAAGTACAGTTCTCAGGGAGGTCAGTGAACTAGCAAATGTTTAATATCAAACACTTTTCCATGAATTAACCTTTATTTAAAGAAAATTAACCTTTATTTTAGGAATAAAGAACAGGTGTGGGTCTGTAGCACATGGGAGGATCGAGCCACTAATTTTATGTGACACTCTGTGAAGCCAGGCAGAGAGGGATTTAGAAGGCTGCAGCCAAGACTTGCTTTGAACTCTACCAAGATATACAGGTTGGAAGGGAGAGGAATTAGTGTCTGAGTAAAACTACAGCTGTAACAGACAGAACAGGCACCTTTTAATATTGTATTCCTTGGCTTCAGCACTGCTGCCACATAGTATTTCTTGTGGGGCAAGTAAGAGCCACAGCATGAACACCATGCCTGCACACCAACCCATGGCAGCGTCCATTGTATGTAAGGGTGAGGAAAACACTGTGAGCCATAATGTTTTAGTGAACAGTTGCCCAAAAGTTACTCCAACCTGCAAGAGAGCTGCAGACCCATCAGCAACACTCTTCTGAGCTCCACAGTGTCCCTGTAAGTTATCATCACCTCTGTAGTTAGCAGTGAGCCATAGGTTGTAGGTGGCAGATTGAATGCTGAGGGAAAGGTGGTGACTATTTATGCACCAATCCTTCCTTTGCTTGTGGATGCTGGTTCTTTTCTGGTTATAATGCAGATCAGTTTTAAGTTACATGGGCAGAAGTTAGACTTCAGGTGGATCATTCAGAAAAGCTGTTGGTCAGCTTGACTGAGGCTTGCTTGGCTGCACAGTTGTTGCTTCCTGGACACCCAAGGCACCATGACCATACCAGCTGGCTCCAGCAGTGCAAGGAAGCAGGATCCGACCTCTAGATGTGGTCAGTTTGTCATCTTTACTCAAAGTTCAGATAATGGGAGGAAGAAGGTGAAGAATACAGCTGTGAGGCTGGGAAATGATTTGAAGGGGAAAGGATTCAGCAGTTGGTTGTGTTAAGTATAGCTTCTATATTTATATTTACAGGTTATGCTAAGGAGAAGATGTAAGTTGAGAGCTCCTACTTCTCATAATTGTGCATATTTTTTTTGCACAGCCGTAAAGCCCTCTGGGATCTTTTTCCCCAGAGCTGTACATCTGTGGCACGTTATATCCCCCATGTGCGGTAATGATTTTCCCACTTTCCAGGCGAATAGTTCCCTCTAGGTGGCACCAGCACCCTTCGATTCTCCCGGCGCCCGCCCTGCGCTGGGCTCCGGCTGCCCGAGCATCCTTTTTGAACATCCTCCCACCAGCAACTCTGCGGGGCTCTCTCCTCTGTCCCTCCTGGCGTTAGCTGTTTGTAGTAGTTGATATATGCATAGCGTTTGTAGGCTTTGTTATTTGGCAACTGCAAACGTTTATGAACTGTTGATCTCAATTGTCCTTCCTGGTGAAGGTAATCCTGATTTAAAGAGAATCTTAAGGGATCCAGAATAAAAATGGATATAAATTATTTACAATCCTGAATCTGGAGCTGGTTTGGTGAATGCCATACAAAGAGATTTTCATTGAGAAAAACCCCTTCACTTTTTCACAAAGGCCTGGTCCGTGCAAAAGAGTTATCTGTAAAATACAACTGCTTGTATTCCTGCCTGTTAAAAGAGACCTACCCAGTTTATAGGCTGATGTGAGACATCGCTTACACCAAAACTTGTTCACCAAGGACAATGGAGAGACAGCCTGAAAAGTTGATGTTGTGCAGAAGGTGGGAAGGAGGGTCAAGGCTTGACTGAACCATATAGAGAATGCTGGAGATAACAGACAAGAGGTCAGATCTGTGTATGACAATGGTGGACTTGTGTGGGCCACTATGTCCACACCAGACCATAATGTTTGATAGCACTTTGTGAAATACCTGTGGGGGTGGGAGAGCAAAGGTCTGCTTTGGAGATTTCCAACTCAGACCATCATATTGTTCAAAAGAATTCATCTGCATAAAGGACAAAAATCAGCATCATTTAATGGATAGCCCACAGCAGATTTCACTGCAACTCTGGACATAATAGATTTAACCACTGATTTTATGTAGTGATTTCGTGGGGTTTTTTTGGGTTTTGTTTTTGTGGGTTTTTTTGTTTTTATTTTTTTTTTTTTTTTTTTTTTTTGGG
>NDXB01016517.1:0-20991 GCA_002631895.1 Agapornis roseicollis
GAGGTGTCCCTGCTTATGGCAGGGGGGTTGGAACTAGATGATCTTAAGGTCCTTTCCAACCCGCACTATTCTATGATTCTATGACTCAGTGAGCTCTCAGCAGCACTCAGGCCACCTCAGCACCTTCAGAAGAGCCAAGAAAGGGCTGCAGAATCTTTTCATGTGGGAAAAGGGCACTGGCCCTCTGAATAAGGCCTCCCTCCTCAAATGGGCATATTCAGTAGTACAAGGACTGCCCAACCCTGCATTCCCTCCCTCTACAAACACTGGATGTAATTCATTAGGCATCTTTAACAAGAGCACATTATGTATGCAAAAGAAATGTACTTCTGGGAGCAAAAGACCTTGCTAACAGTTTCACTTCCATAAGATTAATCAAAAGCTGGAAATAAGATGTCAGGTAGGATCCATGACAGTTGGAAAGATGTAAAATGGAAAGGAACTGAAAGAGTCAAGCACAGCAAGATGAAACTGCCTATTTCTGCTTTAGGGATTCATTCAAAAGACTGAAATGGGAGAGGGAACATTTGCCAACTGGAAGAATAAAGAGTGCTTTAAGGCTCAGTACTTCAACCTTTGCAGAAACTTTTCCACCACCATCCCAATCTAGACCTCAAAGTGAGGGCTGACTGGGTTAGAAAATTAGCCTTATTCTTCAGGGAACTATTTTTGATATACTATCAATAGAGGAGAATACTGTAAGTACAAAAACTCTTGTCACTTTAACAGTGATTGCAATGCGATTTCCTTGAATGATGGAAGTCTAAGAAATTAATTCCTGAGCTGTGAAATATGTAGGCTTCTTTATCATTATCCATCCCGTTATGAGATTCTGGTTTAATAGACTGTTACACATATATATTTCTATAATGCTTTTCATTTAACACCTGCAAACAATTATTATAATAAGATTTCTCTCATTCCTTAAGATGCATTTCTTATTATCAGTAATCTTATGAGAAATTATTCGTAGTACCCAGCAGAACCTGCATGGGGAATTGTTATTGCATGACAATAGGGATTACAAAAATAATATGGACTTGTTAACCATAAATTAGAAGGCTGCACATACTTTTTGATATGAAGCCAGGAAGACTGGGAAATGAGCAGTGAGGATTTCTGGCAAGTGAAGGAAGAATGGGGCACCTGTGGCATTCTGCTCATCTGCCATAATTGAGGAGGAGTGAGAAAAAGAAACTGAACAGATTTATGGTAGTCATTTGAAATATGATTGTTCTTCAGATTCTAGTGGGTTAAACTGTTTTAGTGTTTTACCTTCTAAGGTGCAGGAAGCCAGGAGATGTAAAAAGGGAATATCTTTCCTAGCAACTGTTCTCCCTAATGTTGCAGATCTTTTTGGCTACAGAAAAACAAAATAAAACCTTTCTGCTGCTTTTCCTCCCTCCCAGCATTTAAATAATTTAAATATCTCCCCTCCCCCAGCTGAAACCTAAGCAAGTTTATAGCTTAAATAGCACATGAGGTCCTGTCAGTAACAAATTAAAACCTTAACATTTGTCAGTGCAAACTAAAATTCAAATATATACTTACTGTCATCCTCCATCATATTAATCCCAACCCCTTCTCTTTACTCCTTCTCACCTTCCCTACTCTACATCAAAAATCTGACAGGCCTCTATCTACTGAGGTTCTCTCAGAGTGTCAGTGAGGAGGAAATCAAGTAGAGCTGCCTAGCTACCCCTGAGGAAGGGATGAGTGCAGGGAGGGAAGGAGAAACAGCAATTTCCTCCCTTCACTTTCCCTTGGCCCTCCCACCAACTGTGGCTGCACAGCAGCATCTGATTAATTCTGCATCAGTAGACTGAAATAGTGCCTGCCCATTTTCACTGTCAACCCAGAGAAAAATAATTGTTGAAGACTTCTAATACCATGTCTCTGCAATAGTTATGTGATAGTTATTTCTGTTTTAACTAATTGATGATGACTGCATATTGGAAAGATATCCAATATCTTTTGCCAAGTATCATGCACTTCCTAAACACACTTACATAGAGGTGAGGGCTACCTCTGTTTCATGGAATCAAATTTAAAAAGAGAATGCTCTACCCTACATGAAAGACAGTGAAGGGTCTTAGGTTCTGAGTGCAAGAAAACAATTGTGAAGCTTATTACAAGTGCTACTTCCCAATATAAAGATAACCTGTGTTCACTTGAGCAGACATCTGGCAAAGTGACTATACCGTAGTACACTCAAGTCTTCCTATTTTTTACAAAATCCATGTAGACAAAATGTACTAACAGTATAAGTTACAGGGCAATGCAGATATTGGCATTACTGGGTTTGGAATACATTTGATAAGCTATATTCACTAAAACAAGAACAGCAGTACAAAGCCAGGCTAAGCCAAAAGTTTATCTAACCCAGCAGGGAAAGACTATAACAACATGATAAGGGTAGATATATATTCTCTCCATCTTATACTGTAAAGATCTGTGAGCCTAAACTTTAAGCCTACATCATCATGTCTAGTAGCCTTTGATGGACCCTTCCCCTAGGAATTTGCCTCCAAAGCACATCGTTGCTGCATCCAGAGCACCTTACAAAAGTAACTTCCACAGTTTAATTTTGCTTTGCATCATTTTACTCCCTGTAATTATAAATTTACTGTTAAATTGTTTTACCTACTAGTCCCTAGTTCTTATGTAATGTTCACTATCCTTCTGTTGTGGTTTAATGCCCAACAGTAACAAAGCACCTCCTGGCTGCTCACTCCCCCCATGTCAAGATGGGGGAGAGAATCAGAAGAGTAAAAGTGAGAAAATGTGGGTTAAGATAAGACAGCTTAAAAGGTAAAGAAAAGCAAAACTGGGAATTCATTCACTGCTTCTCATCAGCAGGCAGGTGCTCAGCCATCTTCCGGAAAGCAGGGCTCCATCACATGTAATGGTTACTAGGGAATGCAGATGCCATAACATCACATGTCCTCCCTTCCTCCTCTTTCCCCCAGCTTTATATGCAGAGCATGATGCCATATGGTATGGGATATTCCCGTGATCAGTTCGGGTCAGCTGTCCCAGCTGTATCCCCTCCCAGCTTCTTGTGCACCCCCAGCCTCCTTGCTGGTGGGCTGGTGTGAGGAGCAGAAATGGCCTTTACTGCGTGTAAGCACTGCTCAGCAATAGTTAAAACATTGGGTGGCATGGTTTAGTCTGAAGTGTCCCTGCTTATGGCAGGGGGGTTGGAACTAGATGATCTTAAGGTCCTTTCCAACCCTAACTATTCTATGATTCTATGATTCTACCAACACTGTTTCCAGCACGAATCTGAAACATAGCCCCATACTAGCTACTATGAAGAAAATTAACTCTACCCCAGGCAAAACCAACACACTATCTCAAAACTATTCTTTTTGGTATATACCTCTTTAATATCCTTATGCAGAGGTCTTATCTATGCTAAAAGATCCCAGCTTATTATACATTCAATTATCTCTAAACAGATGAAAGAATGGCAAGTTCTCCTGCAGTGATCCTACCTTCCCACTGTCCAAGTTCAATACAGTGTGCATGCTATCATTCCTTAAGGGAATCAATGTGGGGTTAAAAACCTCTCTTCTTTCACACTACCACCATCATGACTGTCTTAGCTATGTTCCTGTTCCCCATACACTTTAGGACAAAACAAAAAAAGAACTGATTAAAATCTTCCCTGAAGTTGGAAATACTGTGAACAGCACCATCTTGTTGGTATATTGCTATTTGGATATCTCCATTTGGCTATTTTGGGAAAACAAGAACTCTAGCCCGAGAAGTAAAATGGAAAAAAAGTGAATTAACAGCAGTCTGCTTGAAATTGAGTACCTTCCACTGTAAGATATGATCTACAAATGGGTATTTTTTTTTAATAGGAAGGATACACTCCCAAGTGGATGTAAAAATGGCTTTCCTGTAATATTCTGCCAGATGCACAGATGGCATGAGATTAGGAAAGTGCTCCTCACACCAAGTACATGATGATTTTCATAAAGTATAGTTTCCATAGTTGGGAGTAATGCATCTGTATTCATATGAAAACTCTTTATGATACATCAAATTACTGCGCTTTCTCTTTACCTAATTATCACTTCTCTGCAGGACAACTATCACAGAATTTGCTGCTGTTGTGGTAGAAGGAAAAAGAGGGCATTATATCCCTCAAGAAGTGCAAGTAAACTTCTCTGACCCACATGTCCACTTGCACAAACCACAACCCAAAGGAACACCACGGATGGCAGAGTGCAGAAATATTTTTAAGCTTGGAAATTTCCCTACAAAGGTGGAAAAAAATAACATGCAGTTTCCATATAAATTAAAACATTAGAAGTCTTTTTGCCCCCATCTTTTTCTTACAAGACAAAACAAAGCAAACCTAGACTAACAGACTGTTATTTAGCTTACTTTAAAAATCTCTGCCGTCTGAAAAAAAATACAACATTCCTAAGCAACCTGTTCTAATGAAGCTCTGGAATACCGATCACATTTCCTAAGGCTATGTATTTGATCTCCACTTTTGTCCTCCTTTCTTAAGCAATAGCATCTAGTAGTTAATGCCACAGAGATGGGCATTGTCTGCTCTCTTACAAACAAGATTGTTGCAACCCCTGACAGGAAGTAGGTTTTCGCTGCTGTTGTTGATGCCATCCAGTTTATGATTTGCTATAATTTTGAATTCTGGTGTCTTCACATTCCTTGCAGCACGCACACACACTTTCTGCCTTCTGATGATGTTGAGAGGACAATGACCTTTCCCAGCTCCTAGCACATGTATGGAAGAAGATGGGGGCTCACAAGCATTCCCCTTCCTCTACTCCCTGCTAGATATGATGGAGAACATGCAGGTATCCCTCCAACCAGCCCTGACAGAGAAGCCTTTGTCTCTTGCCTCTGCAAGAGGTTTGCTTTCAGAAATGTCTGATCACAGAGCTCTCTGCTGAACTCTTATTACATCTCCATACATGCAAGAGAGAGGCAGCCTTTTTCAAGTTTCTGAATCAAAATCAAACCATATCCAAGTTGTAAAAGGCTGGAAGTGGAGTATCTTGAGGAAAGGGAAAGGATACAGCTTGGGAACATCTTGTTAAAGATCTGGAGCTCAGTTCCTAAATACTGTGCCCACATGAGGCATAGTGAGCATCTGAAGAAAAGGTGAGTCAGTATCAAGCTCTGGCACTTTATCCCTCTTAATTACAGAAGTTACATCTCTTTGACTATTTTCTAAGGCACAGAAAACATTAGCATGTTCTAATAATCTCACAGCTACAACAGAGGATATTTACCTTTCTTCTCATCAGACTGTGTTCCACAAAACATAGCAAATACACTGGCTTCTCAGACTTGTATAGGAAAACACAGTTCTATCTCCAGTTGAGCTGCAAAGCCAGCAATACTAATGGGGCTGAGGAGACCAGCTGGGATGAATTCAGTCAGATGAGGGAACAGCTTTTATTAGCATACAGCAATAGTGCTGCATCACAGCCCTGAACTCCCAACACAACAGCACCTTCTGCCCCAGTGTTGACTACAATGTTATGGGTTTTGTGCAAGGTTAGAACAAGTGGTCCAGGTAAAAGTTTGGGAGCAGTCATGGTGAAAAAATAACAAAATTCCTATCTCCTTTGTCTTTTGTGTGATTTAGCTTTTTGTATCAGAGAACACCAGGAGTGAAAACACACTGTTGGAGCTCAAAACGTGACCCAAACAACCAATAACAGATAAGACCTTGGAGCGTGATGGAAGTAAGATACTCAAGTTTCAGCAGAAGGATCTACAGTGTCTAGTACTGCAGCACAGCCTGGGACTACCAAATCCCAAATGCCAGTTGCAATAGGAATTAAGGGTAGAAATTAATGACTTTAGCAAACAGGAGCTACAGATACGTAATTTTTGAGTTTCCAGCAGCTCAGGGAAGAAGCAGTAACTGATAGAAAGCTGACAGCTGCCTGAGATCTGCCTACTAACGTTTCAGCATAAAGGCAAGAAATATTTACAATCAACTGGGCAAGCTGGAACAAGAAGCTTGCTTTCAGTGTACCTCGCAGAAATGCTGCAAACTAAAGCATAAAAAAGATCTTTGAAATGCTACATATGTTAAGTGTTAGACAATTAATATAGAAAACTTGAGACTCTGCACTGCCATGAGCATCTGATATAGATAAAAACCTGATTTAAAATTACCTATCCAGGGCCCTGAAGGCAAAAATTAAAATAATTTAGATCATAAAGCAAAGAAACACCATTGTTAGAATTTATTATGAGAAGCAGTCAAGGAGCTGGACTGTTGCAGGATTCCTAAGGCAGTCTGTGTCTAAATACATCTTCAACTGTCTCTGACTACTTTGTTTTTAAACGAGTGGGGGCTGGGGAAGTTATTTATGAGTGCCCAAACTGACAGCCTCAAGCAATAAGAGAATTACTCTGCTGCCCAGACACAGATCATGCCAAATCCCAGAGAGTGCATTAAGAGCATAGACTCCAGCCACACACCAAAGCACTGCTTAGCCAATATCCTGCTTCTATCAGGGACTGGTAGGAGACACTAGGGAAGTGCAGAAGAACAGTACAAGCACCTTTGGCAGCTTCCACTTGAAGGCAGGCCAGGGACTTTCTATCTCTACAGCTGGTATCTTTGCAAGACCCAGCGTTCTTTCATCATTTTGTCCAAGCACTTACTGAAATCATGTTCAGGCCAGGCCTACCAAACCTCTTGCCAGTGAAACAGTGTTAGCTTGTGGTGAAAGTCAGTCCTTTCCCCCTTTTTTAAAATCAGCACCTAAATAAGGTTTTTTGCTTGTATAGCTTATTCCCTTTTGAGGAAGCAAAATACATTAGACAAGACATAATAGAAGGGTTTTCTAGTTCAGATATCCTAGCAAGCCTATTCTAGCCTTTAAAAAAATAGCCAGATGACAGTAATATATATTTAATAGTGCCCACAGAAATTAAACATTTAAATATAAACAAGTGTATTCCTTTTGGTATTTCATTTAATATATAAATGTCAAGCTGTTCCAAATTTCATTTTCTGTGAATCAGAGTTTATGCTTTACCTTCAGAAATTGAATGCTGTTCCCAGTAGCCTCATCTCATCTATCCTTAAAACATAACACACTACAAACTATTCATTGTGATTCTGGAATAACTGAATAGTGCTTTATGCCTTCTGTTTGTTTTGTTATGTGCAAACTAGACACTAATCCCCTTCAGGCAAAAAAAGAAAGACTTGCTGGTTCTATGGAAGTGGCAAGCACCTCAAAGGCAGCATAAAGTTATTGTACAAGAGCAATCAGATCTATAAAGTCAGTTTTAATGCACTGAAATAAGCAGACAAATCCCAAAAATGCATTCTCAAGTAAAGCTTAAATGAGTGGCCATGAGAAGACCGGAGCTTAAGTTCTGATCTCCACACAAACTGGATTGATGGCAAATAATCACAATTCATAGTTTCAGAATATGTCTAGATTCAGTGGCTCTCTAGCCCAAGCAAAGCAACATATAACATGCAGAACAAGGAAAATGACCAAGGGCTAGAAAACAGGCTCCAGACTTCTCCTCAACTCTTACAATGGACATACTTTTAAGAAGCAATTTAACTACAATTCCTGTAAGTATATTGGTTTTCTTCTGGGATTCAGGGCAGCCACCTTAGGTGGCCACAAAGAACAAAATAGATACTGTGTAAGATATCTGAATAAGAAGCAATCTAATTTTGCATATTTATAAGACAAGTCATTTCACCTCCAGAAGAAAAAAATCCTATATTGAATGACCATTTTAGTGCACAACACATTCAGGAATAAGTCTAGCAGTGTTAGTATTCTGATGAAGAAAGTGGTCCTAAGGGTTACTACATCTCATGACTGTAGAATTGTTAGTAGAAGAGAATTCTTTGATGTTTTATTTAAAAGCTTTGCTCAATAATTCAATAAAGAAATCCATTATAAGTCAGAAAAGAGTAAGAACATGCCATGAGTACAATCCAGTAATGAATAAAAAGCAAACCAACACAAGGATAGCAAGTAACTGTAATTTAGGAAGCATGTAATTCACTATTTAACCTTACTGAATTATGTTACCTCAGGTATAAACCAGCATGAAGCCTTGGATCTAAATAGTGACCCTAGTATCTCCCTCATCCTGTGAAATTGAATAGATGAAAATCACACAGTATCTCCAATGTTTTTATTAACAGAAATAAAACAGTCTGGCTTTTCAATCACCTCTTGACACTATATTTTTTTCAAGATTTCATGTGAGGTAAACATAAAAAGGAAAAGTAAGATGTAGTGTTTTGTTCCTTGTGTATTTCCCTCTCATCCCTGAACAAGCACTTCAGGTCAGTTAGGCACCCCAATGCCTATTAGTTAATCAAAACTATTGCATACAAATCCCAAGAATGCGATTCAACAAGATTCATGCCAAAAAGAAGATGAAGAGGATTTACCTTTACTTCATAAAAAGATATGTTGTTTTAGTGCTCCCAAGTGTCGAAAAGAACATGTGGCACGACAGGATTAGATTTCCAGAATTTCTGGTGCATACCCCTTCATGGCACCTCATTTCCCCTTCAAGTTGTCTCTGTTTAGTCTCATATACCAATGACTAAAAATACTAATTTCTTACATTCCCACATATCTTGCCTTCTGCATTTTCTAGCAGGATCCACAAAATTATTTCACACAACCTAACAAGGAATCTTCTAGCAGCAAGGAAACCAAACCAAATTAGGAAATGCATTTCCACAAAGAGTCTTCCATCAAAACACAGTAAATATGGAAATTTCAAACAACTCAGTATGCTGCTACATTGCCATTTGCCCATAAATTCCAATAATACATAGCTCTGGGATCCCATTAGCATCCTAGAGAGTAAATAACTAGTGAGCTATAAATCTCCAGCCCTAAAATCACAGTCAGGGCTACCCATCCCCAATCTTTGAACCTCAAAATAGTTTTATAATTGCATTAGCTATTTTTCTTTATTATTTCTGTGCCAAAAGAACCAATTCTGGACTGAATGACACCTTTTATCAACTTTAGCTGCAAACCTATCATCTATTCTACACAAGACATCCAGGTAGAGGAAAAAATAAAATCCTCTTGACTTCAGGATCTGTTATTACAGTAGCAACATCATAACTAGATATAGAAGTCTAAGCTTTCCTTCTTTCTTTCCTTCCCTCCTCCCTCCCTAGTAATTTATACCTCTTGCTATGCTAGCTCTTATTATTCTGTACATTCCGCTTCCCCCCAATACTTATTCTATTCTAGATAGCCCTGACTGTCCCTTCAGAATACATCATAATTTGTCCCAGATGCTCCTCTGTAGGTAGTGATTAAAATCATAATAATAGCCATCTTTCTTCCTGACCCAGGTACCACTGAGGCACCCACGGTCAATACCAACACCAGCCAGGACTTTGCAGGATGTGACAGCAGTAACATTCGCAAGGAAACAAGATCTTGCTTTAATCAGTCTCCTGCTGCTTTATATTCCTAATCTGCACGCAAATGCCACTAGGTTGATACGCCTTCAGGTAAAGAATAGCTGCCTTCATTTTATTATCCCAACAGGATTGCGGGGAAGGAAAAAAATATAAATAATTAAAATAAAATCAATTAACACCTCCCCCACCCCCCATGTTTCTAAAAGATTACTTAGGAACAAGCTCTGGGAATTATATAAACCTTCCTTAAGATAGATGTCAGGCATAACTGGAAAGCTAGAAGTTACAGGAAACATAAGCCTGAAGAACTAAATGGAAGTGAAGCAGAACTAAACCATCTCCCCTTAAGAGTCTATTCTACTTACCTTTCTTGGGGTTTGGAAACTGTAGTAGAACTCTGTTCCTTTACAGACACCCCTTAAATATTCTAGTGTAAAACTTTTCAGATTATGTAACAAGTCTTCAGTCTGAGACACAGGCTTACATATGCAATGGAAACTGCCATTTGCTATACTTGCTATTATTTAAATTCTTAAAAATCAGATCTGAGAGTCATCCAAATTATGCTAGGAGTTCAACACTAAAAAGGTGTGTGTTGTAAAGAGTTGTGGTGGCATTTTAAAGCTTATTTTATCTGCAGAATAAGGGGGTTACGCTTACGTTGCTATTGCCTTTAGGTACTCACTTTCAAGAAGGTTAGAATCATTTACTGTATCATAAGCTAGCCCTGAGTTGCCAGATTTACCTCTTCGTAAGTAAAGCTTGTTCTTTTAAACAAATCACATTAAGAGTTACTCACATACACAATGTTTTCTGTTCCTATGTATACTAATATCCTTTGACAGTAACACAATTTTTAAACAAGCAAAATGCAAAAGTATATTTCTACAAAGCCATGATCAAATAGTGGTAAAATCATGAACATTTTCAAACGGTTCCCTACAAATAAGTTTCTTCTCCTCTTAAATGAGAGACATTTAGGGTGTTACTTCCAGACACCATTTATGTATATTCACAAACCAAACCAACTGGTTACATACCTCAAAGAAAGTTACAACAGACTATTGATTAACATTATACTTACCTCTCTTCAGTTACAACTTCCCTGATGTTATGACCTGAGCTGACAGTGTTTTAATAGATTAAGTTTTCAATTAAATGCAGCTTGAGTTCTTCAGCATCTGAGAGACTGCTAAACGTCCTTATTACATAGCTTACAAACATTTTAACTCTAGTGCAATAACGTTGGACAAGTTGATTGTTATTGCTCTAACATGAGAAAGGGCATATGGTTCCTGTCAGACTCTTCTGTTTATTTCATTCTTACAGCTGTTGTGAAAGCAAATAGAAATTTTAGGTAGACTTCTCAAAACTTTAATTGGTTTCTGCATGCATAGCTATTTATGCTAAAAGCTTTCATTTAAATAAATACCTTAGTGCAGTTAGCACAATGCAAAAGCAATTCAGAGTCATTCACCATTTGTTTTTCCTTTCATTATACGACTGCTCAGTGATCCTACACACAAACGGAGCAGTGCTTGGAGACATGCTATGACAGCATACAAAATGTTAGTGCCTGGTCCTGAAGGACTTTCAGTCAAAAAAAGATTAAAACCTTCTGTAACAGTTTCCCTGCAGGCCTGATGAAAAAGCCACATTTAACATTATTGCAAAAGTTCACTGAGGGTCCAACCCATGCACAGTAAAACTAGATGCTGTGCTAAGTAACACTTGCCTCAACTTTCCTTCTCTGCTCTTAAGTTGGGTCCCCATTCTTATGAGTACAGCCCATGATCAGATGGGCAGCCTGGGGCTAGTTAAAGAAAACATTCATTCTCCCCAGCTCTCTGACAGCTTTTAAACAAACAGTTGTCTAAAACTGCTTCCAATTTTGGAACATTAGAAACGGTCTCAGTAAAAACAGATCTGTAAGGCACGGAAGGCTGCCAGCAATGAGAAACAAGGTGAATCAATGAAATTCACCACCCCTTCATCTCACGGAAGCTAACATGTCTATTCAGACTGTATCAAATACATGCAAATACATTCTATTCCAACAATTTTTTTTTCATTACCTCTGGAATGATTATAGCACTGTCCTTTTCCCTACCAGCAAATAAAAGGAGTAGCCAGGTAGTACAGGCAGAGTAGATTCAATGCCTGGAGTACCAGTCATGCAATTTCATCCAAATCTATGCTGTCAGTTTTTGACAATCCAACATAGAAACACATGCCTGAATGTGCAGAAAGCCTCATCCAATTGCTCTGGCAAACACAAATCATTTCTTGACTGTGCATGGGTTGTAACCTCATGACCCATTGCTAGACCCATAGAACATACACACCTCCCAAAACAGAGCTGTACATACACAGTAGGGCTCATCCAAGTGTTGCCCTACTCTCCACATATTGTGTTTACCTAGAGTAAAACCTGCTTGATAATGCTCCCAACATCATTCTAGAGGGATGTTTAGAAACACAGTGGGGCCTCACAACTTGGTATACAATCAATTTTTTAGGACAGAAAAGTCTTACAAATCTTAGAGCAAGATTCTGGGTGCACTTGTCATTAGCACATATCTAGCAAGCAAATAAAGCCTATGAACACACACTGTGTCTATACAGTAGTATTAATAACCAGGAGGAGTAAGTGTGCTTCACATTTCTATTAGTAATGTATTATCTTGCTGTAAATATTAACTTTGCTGTAGTTTAGACAGATAAATGCAAATTAATGGAAAGCTTATGTGACCACAAAGAGACTATGCTCTTAATTATTTTCTTAATACCACCTTTCAGCACACCAGTGGGAATTACGGAGTTATGCACTGTGAGATATTATTTCTAGTGCCATTAGAACCTTAAGACACACAGATAAAAAGTATAAGATGACGTAAGTATGCATAAGGAGGATTTTAGAGACTTCTTAATCATAGAAGTGTTTCCAATACAATTGTTTCCAGCATGTAATTTAAACTGAAAGTTAACATTTAACAGGAGTCGATGTAATGAACCAGTTTCAACAGGATTCCTTATTAGAACATCTTGGTTTTGCAAATTAGCAGAAGCTAATGATTTAGTATTATACACTGCCACAGTAGAAGACAAAAGCTCTGAGCAGTTAGAAGATAAATAGGACTGCTTTGTTCAGCCCTGTTTTGTGATAGAAATCAAATGCAGCTTCTAATATATGCCACTTAAAAGTGTCAAGAAGTGAGAGATAAAAAAGAAAACTCATTTATTAAGTTAGTAGGGGAAAAGCAGCTGAGAACCTTTATATGGTGAGACAAAATATGTATCATAGCTACAGGAAGACCATTTTGTTTATGTAAAAAGGGCAACTGCTCAAGACAAGACTGGAATAGGTCTTCTCTAAATCAATTAAATGCTTTCCTTTAAGCAAAGTAACTTCTAAATAGCAACAGAACAGTCTAGTAAAGCTCTGCCAGATAATGTGCAAGCTCAGAACAGTAGCCCATGAGATTACCTAGACAGATTTACTGAATTTAGACCCATCCTGGGCAAAGATTTTGAGAGGAGATTCAGCTCTCACACCACACCAGTATGATGCATATTTCTTCACAATGCCATTTACAGATATTATAGCTTAAGAGAGAAAATCTTGGATCTTTTGTCTCTCTTCTTGTGGGTTGAAGCTAGTTTTGAACTATGCCTTCTTGCTTGCAGTGACTGATGAGGTCAGGGGGATATAACACCAGTCATTTTAAATCACATATTCGAAGTTCAGGTATACCTATGGAGCGAACAAGTCCTACAGTGGTAATGACTTGCCTGTTAGCTGTGCTGCCTGCACCTCTTCTGGAAATCTAGGTTTAAAAAGCCTCAATCTCAGGCATTATAAAAAAAACTATAAGCACTTATGAATACACCTAGGTGTCACCAGACATTCACATGAAGGAGGCAGACAGGATATCGCTTATGAATCATAGAATACCAGGAAACAACTGGAAAAAGCACCATCTCAGAAACATGAATACTAAAGCTATGTAGCACCCACAGCCATAGGCATCCACAAACCTTGCTATACCTGTTTTCAGTGAAGGAGAAGGTTAATTTGTGGGCAATTCATCAAAGGCATCAGCCTCTTTCCAAGGCACAAGTCAACATTTCCCTTTGTTCAACTTAATATCTATCTGTAAACAACAGCTTTCCACACCAGTGCTGCCATATGAATCCTGCTGGACTGTGCAAACTGGAGCCCCAATCAGGATTTAAACATGGGCACCACAAGAGAAAATAAGAAACAAAAACCTCCTTTATGGAGCTCAGCAAGGTCTTGCTGCAGCACTTTCACAGGGCAGCACAGCCTTCTCAGCTCTTGCACCCCTTGCCAAACACCACTGCAGAGCAAATAAAATAGGTCTGCCCCTCTCACAGTAAGTTCTCTGCAGAGCTCCCATTTAATCCCAACCATCCCTCACTCAAAGCACAGACCATAAACACAAGTCTTTACTTACAGCTCCTCCAGCTTCCTGTTTTCTTTTCCAGTTCCCATGGATCTTATGATCTTCTTGTAGTCAAGCACTATCGCAACAAGTTTATCTCCTCATGTAGGTCTTTCCTGCCCACCTCTCCTTCGGCAGTCACAGGTTCCTCACACCCCTAGGCACAGATGAAGGTGAATTAGGTACCCAGGCTCCATTAAGCCTCCTTCCTGCTAATTCAGGGTTATACCTCTGCACTCAGTCAATCCCACAACTCCCCATCCCTATGGTGAAAACAGGACAGACTTCAACCCCTGCTGTGTATAAAAGATACTCAGGAGATGGGTTGCTTTTTACTCAGAACAAAGCAGGAAACAGACTCCTTTCTGCCATCACAAAGATTTGCAGCAGTCCCAGGAAAAATATTTTAGTTTGCTTAGAGAGGGACCTGTGTATGCTTTAAAAATCTAGAGGAATAAAATGAGACAGGCCTGCTCATTCCAAAAGAGTAAACAGTTTTGGTTGGGCAGCTGAGATCAAAAAGACCCTAGTCCAACTGATTTGGACCTGTCTCTTGAATTGCAAATGAGTGTCCCAGTCACTTGGGTACACTCACACACATGAACTCGCTTTTGATTAGGAATGCCAGTAACACTGGAGAAGTTTTCCGTGAATGGGTATGTTCTTGTAAAAATGGCCAAGTTACCAAATTAGCACTTTCTACAAACAGACAAAACCAGTTCCCACCCCCACAAAATATGGAGGGTTTTGCCTTCAATGCAGCAAACTGAACGCGAAGTACTCTTCTCACCACACTTCGCCAGGCTCAGGAACAGCAGTGAAGAGCTGCTCTTCAACCCAGTGTGAAAGTACTCAATTGAATGGCCCAATTTTTAATTTTTGCATGTGAAGAGAGTAACCTCTACAGCCTGGTGTTTAGATCTGCACAAGAGAGGACACATGGATTTCAGTCCCTCTTCTGGCAGCTATCCTGCACTAATTATTCAAAAGAACCAGAACACACACACACCCCTTCCCTTTTCTTCAGGAGAGCTCTCACCAGCAAGTGACACACTCACTCTTCCTGATCCAAAGCATACTTAATTATTCCATGCAAAACTTCAGTAAAGGGAATTCAGTAAGCAGAATACTAGAACACTTTATAGCCTGGCAATGAGGACATTGCCTTTCAAATTCCTGCAAGCAGTGAATGAATTGGACTTTGTGTACCTACTGTCAGCATGAATGCTCTAATCATTAAGCCCTTGGATAAACAAGGGAAGGGTATAGGCCACTTTCGTCTTTTTACCAGCCTAAGACAATAAATAAAATTTTTCCATCTCAACTTCATTTTACTCACAAACAAAATATATCCACAGCATGTGAACTCACCAAGCAGCATACCCTTTCCCTGACCTTTCAGGCCAAAGTGTAGGAACAGGCCACCATCACATAGGGTCACCTGGATACCCACTTGGAATGAATAACCATCCCTTCCTGAGACACTCATCTTTAGACCTCTCCCTCCTCTTTCTGGACTGGTATCCAAGTTACACAGTCAAGTACGAAACAGGCACCTACAGGTTGTTTTATTAAGTATTATGGCTGTTCTCCCAGGCCTATAGAGTACCTCTTTCTTCATATTTCTGCTAAAAAGTACCACTACCTGTTCCAGAGGTAGCTGCGTTTTGCATGGACCCTGTGCTCAATAAATCCAGAATGATGGCTCAACTAATTTCCATCTACAAAGGAGATAGATACCTCATTTGTGAACCTCAGTGGAACCTATATAGATGAGAGGCTCAAAGCTCTCCAGCACTACCAGGTCTGAATCACCCCTGTGCATGGCACATGCTATGCGGGAACTAGATTATCAGAGAAGCAGGCATCTGTGGATTGCAGATCCTTCAATGCAAAATTGCAGCAGAGTGTGAATTTTAACCTCACATACATAAATACCACTTAAATCTATTTTGTGGATTTAACCTTTAGGCCTTTTTAAAAAAGTACTAGCCTCAGCAGGCATTTTTCTCTCTTTGCCACTTTTCTCTTTCCTATCTAACCTGTGAATTAAAAAAGCCAGCCAGTTTATAACAAGGCTACAAACCACAGTTTGGAAACAAAAAAGACAGAAAGCCAATTTGCTTAACATCTATCCCACTTGAATGAACCCCAAGTTCATTGGGCATTTATCCTTAAAGTATACTTGACAATGGTGCAATATGAAGCTGAAATACTCAAAGGCAAAACTGTTCTGGAATAATCAGTTTACGCACATTCATTGAAAGCCCAATACAAACCCCTTTTCTGTGCCAAAAGACAGATGGGCTCTGGAAGTTCACTGGTCATGAATGAGAAGTCTCACTCTGTATCACACTATAAGTGAGCAAATGTATTGTGAAGCCACGCCAATGCATTACAGTGCAAGATAAAATACAAAACATAACAGAATAGCTCTTTAAAACAATGCAGACTATAAATTAATAGAATAGCTCCTTCCTAGAAGCTAAAAACATGGGCTAAATGCTAGCTTCAAATCTGTGCAGCAGGCTCCTTGACTAGCATTTGGCTCTCAATAAAGAGATTACTGTAGGATTAAGCCTTACCCTGGGAGACAGAAAAGAAACAAATCTCTAATTATCTCTGCTCCTGTAGTCTGGCCATGATTTCTTTTTCTCTGAGGAAAAATAAGCTTTGTATTGTCTGAAGTTTAATGTGTGTATTCTTTCAGTTAGTTTATATATATATATATATGAAAGTATTAGTAAGGTAACACGTAAGTCCTATTTACTAATTCTTACATGTGCTTTTTAATAGGAATATTTTTTGTAATTGCATATGCATACTGTCATGCTAAAAAGTCCCCTTTTAAATATTTTGCTCTATAATCTGAAATTTCCTTTTGTGTATGACCTAAACCACTTGAACCACTAGAGGAGAAGGAATTTTGGATTTGCAATCAATCCGTTTACTTCTTGTTACTATTTAACTAAACTATTGACAAATATTTGCAAAGCAAACTCTTTGTTAATGACTGAACACCATCAAGAACAGAAATAACCTTCCTCATTTAGAGAGGAATGCCATCCAAGGACAAAATTTATTATCTTATTCTTCCTCCTAGAGGCAAAGTTGGGAAAAAAATAACCAAGGGAAAAAAAAACAAAGTCTTGATCTAGAAAAATAAAATAAAAAAGCACATGAGATAGTGTTTTGGGCGAATTTGGTGAAGAGGAAAGAGAAGGATGAATGAAGAGAAGAAAACATGTAGAGAAATGACAGACAGCGACAAGACATCACAAGGAGGTACAGGAGAGTAAGGAAAATGCATGAGGAAGATGTGAGAGAGAAACATGGATTGTTGCATGAAAGGGAAAACCAGGATAAATACTGATGTTTACACATCCAATAGAAATTGAAATCACCATGAAAATCCGATAAGCTACACTAAAGAAACAGGAGGTAAAAAAAAAAAACAAAAACAAAAACAAAACAAACCAAAAACCAAACAAAACAAAACCCAAACCAACATGAAAAGTGAAAACCCTAAGTTATCGATCATTTTCTCATTTGTACTAAAACTAATCTAAGTTAAACATACTTGTCTGATTTAGAGGAAGTCAGGATAGCTCTACAAAATGTTTTTTCACCCTGGAAAATGAGTGTCCAAATCACAATTTTCCTGAAAAGCTTTTATTCTGTTAGGAAAAGTAGAACAAAATAATGTTATTCTGAGTTAAACGGCATGGATGTTAAGTTTGCCTAACCAATAAGATCGCCTCATTTGGGGTTAATCTATAACTAAACTTTTCCTGCATGAATTGTTGTAGGGTTTCTGGGGAGTTATTGTTAAAATACCATATTCTATTCAACGGATGAGCTTTCCCAAGGAGGATAGCAGCTTTTCATCTGCCAGAACTGTTACATTATACACTACTTGCAGGAAAACCCGTGTGCCACAGGAGATGTCGCCTTGAACAGACACCTAGTCTAGAGGCCAAAATGGGAACAAGGCACAGAACTGTTTCTTTCACAGAGCAGTCCCTTCCCATTTGTACTAATTATCTGCTTCCAGCCCGCAGCATTATTACGGTTTTCAATTTCCTATCCTCACCTCCTCTCGCACCCAAAGACATTTCTTCTACACTCCATATCTCTTACACTACCTCATCTCTTTTAACATTACCACTGCCTTCTCTCTCCCCCCATCCTTATTTACTGGACACTGTCAGCGGCCAAGACTAGTATGCCTGCTATGAAAACTAACATGCTCACTTTAGTATTTCAGACACATGATCCTGTCCAGGAATCTTCATTCTTGAATGGCTGTCACTCGGACCCTTTTCATGAGCCCAGAAAACAAGCCTCTTAAGCCAATGCTAGATAGGGGTCAAAAGAGGATGTGAGTGTATTTGTAAAACATCAAGTCCTTGGTGCATGCTGGCACAAAGGATACATCAAAAAAAAAAGGAGGGAGAAGAGAGCGGAGGAGGAAAGACTCAGTACCAACAAAGAATTTTAAGCATAAAAAAGAGAACATTTTTCACTTATGTGTTGTGATGTATATGCCCATGGGTGTAACACGTATGTGCATGACAGGCATGTTGATGATAAGAAATGTTTCAGCTCCTGCGGATTTTTTTTCCTAACCAAAGGACTTGTCATAGAAGAAAACAGATTTCCAAAAATCTTTAACAAAACAATGTAGTAAGATAGTTACATTCAAGATGTACAAAAGAAATTAAGAAATTTAGTCTTGGATCAATTGTAACTACATTTCTTCTGTCTTTTTTAAAGACAGCAACTTTGTGTATTTTACAAACTAAATAAGCTTATATGCAAAATTAGCTACTATGTGTTACAAATTTTTAAGACATTTTAGCCTTTCCTTCTGGAATCAATTAACCTCAATGGTTAGTCACACAGGAAAAAAACCTTTTCAAAGCTTCCCTCCAAAGAACATTTGTGTCTGAATTATGGGAGACCTAAAGGATGAACCAGTCAAATGCTCTCCAAATCCTGAGTAAATCAGCTTTGTGTTGGAGAGGAGCTGTCTTCCACCCCCACAAAGGAATTTCAAAGGTGTGAGTTACCCAATGTACTTGTATTTTTCAACAGAAATAACAGATGTTCTCAAGTTTCTCCAAGCTGTGACTCCAACTGTTGTGCTGAAAATAAGTCATGACCCAGCTCCTACAAACATATTAAACCCAATTTTGTTTCACTTTACATTTTATTAGCCAGTTGCTCTGTCTATTTATACCATTAAACATGATGCTTTCAACGACAAAAGGGACTCATCACATGCTACTTGAAACCAATGTCAGCACTCCAACTGGGTGCCAGAGTCCTTTACAAACATTGGCAAGCATACCCAATGACCTCATGTTTAAAGAAGTCAAATCTTTGCATAATTGCTAATGTTTTGTAGTATTCAGCATACCCAAATAGCCATGGGAACCAAAGCAGTTTGTAAAGGATCTGTCCCTTTCTAGTTACACCCCAAAACTGCAAGACTAGACCTTGTAAAAGAGGTATTCTTAGATGCCTGCTTGAATAAAGCACATATGAATCAGTGATGCAACCATGGTATAAAGCTCATGACGTTTAGTGCAGGACAGGATTAAATCAAGTTCACAGTGGATACTTGTACCTTTAAAAATACACAAGTACTATTTGCATGATCTCTTTAGACTACCTTGTCCCCTACCTGTGAGTGTGACAAGAGGTAGCACGTGATGTGCAATTTCTGAATTGGGCATATACCAGCTGGTCAATTAACATACCTTAGGAAATGGTAACAGCTGAGCTCCTTCCAAAACCTTTTCACCATGGGAGTCCTCATGAGTTTCTCTCTATCCACTTGTCAATATTCACAAAACTTGGATGATTCCATCTTCGTTTGATGTTTAAAAACAATTTTCTTCTCAAACTTGGCAGAAATTCATCCACAGATTCAAAACTTGTTATGGAGAGACTGATAGACAGACCATGAAACCTGGTAAAATAGTACTATTGCACAAAATGAAAGCAGCCCATGCTGAATACATTAAAATTGCCTGATTGACAGACCCTAGAAAGGAATTACCATGGTGAAATCATTAACTTGTACTGTGTTAACTCTGGGGAGCTCTGAAAACAAAGATTCTCTTTTAGTTTGTCAGTGACCTAAGAGAACAGTATCTTTCTCTTCAGGATTTATGGGCTGAAATACTAAGAGTTTGTTATCCAAGTCAGACAAGTCTATCACAGTAAAGCCTTCACTTAAATCTCTGTTGATAACTTGTTCCAGCCATATTCATATATGTAATATAGTCACTTGTTCCAGCCATATTCATAATCCCAAGAAACCTTCCTAAGCACAATACAAATTGCATTTTGTTACTTTAGGAGATATCAGATGATTGTAAACCATGAAAAAGTATTTTTAATTTTGCCTTTCTCACAGTAAATGCCACAGTTTTTAGTGTAATAAAGTCAGATAAAGAATGCCTCTCTTCTTACAGCATTGTCTCAGTCAAAATATACTTTTGAAGAAAACAAAATATTCCAAGTGCTGACAACTGAACTGAATTTATACAAAATAATTTCTCTAGTCCCTTGCTTCCTACACGCACCAGATAGAGAGCCCCAGCTCTCTACACATTCATGGCTAAAAAGACATGAATGTGTAACCTCTGAGGCTTTTTCACCTAAAGGAGAAAGCCATCCTTACCTGTTGTCAGAGAGGTTTTGTCTGTGTATGCTTTATTCATCTAGCGTGTATGTTAATTGAGCGACTTAAGTCAAAGGCCTTTTTACTATGTACCTGCTAGAATCAATGCTTAACATCCAGATGATTAATAGGGTTGGCAGCTTGGGAATCAAGTCTTTCAGAATACTAAGGAGTCGAATATCTAACAGTATTTATTGGGTGTATAATCCACTTTTTGAAAGTATAAATATTCTGAAACTTCATGGCCTGTCACCTTTATTAGCCAAGGTATTAGACTATTCAAGAGACACTTTATTATCAGTGCTTTTTGTTCCCAAGTTAGAGCTAGGAAAAAAAAAAAAAAAAACACTAAACAATCTTTCCTTTCAATGTTTTCATGGGTAAATTAA
>NDXB01016517.1:21090-56273 GCA_002631895.1 Agapornis roseicollis
GCTAGGAAAAAAAAAAAAAAAACCACTAAACAATCTTGCCTTTCAATGCTTGCATGGTGAAATTACTAAGAAATCTACTGAGAATTGTGCTCAGAATTGTACTGAAATCACCAGGATTAAACTCTGTATAATTTAGATTCAGTGAATAGCATCAGGGACTGATCATCACTCCAGGGGGACTGAAAACCTCTATTCTCAACTTGGCAAGTGTGTTCACACCACTGGGGCTCAGTCTTCTGGCAGGCTTCGAGAATAGTTTTCACCTTTTCACTATTCAATCCATAGATTCTCCTGTGATTAGTTCAACAGCATGCAGATGATAGTTGGGTATATTTAAAGGTCCACCAGGAACTGGATAGACTCATGCCCTGCACTGGGCTCATTTTAAATCAGCAGTTCATTAACTTTATTCAATGGTTGCATCATTGATTCAAATGTGTTTCATTCAAGTAGGAATTTGGTGATACTTTATAAAACAGAGAAGACGTGTCTACCTTGCCGTTTTGGGGTGCAACTAGAAAAGGACAGATTCTTGATAAACTGCTTTGGTTCCTGTACCTGTTATCTGGCATTCTGAATACTTCAAGATGTTGAAGTATTGTTTGAGATTATACAAAGACTGGACCTTTTTAACCTAGAGACACTATGAGGTAATAAAGTCATGGAAAACACAAAAAGGATGCAGGCTTATTGCAGGGAGCTATGACATAGGAAACAAACATATAGAAAAACAGGTTTAATTTGTTTGCTTCCCATACCTCTCTTTTATGTAGGCTGCCAAGCAAAATAAAACAAATGCCCTACATAAACTCTAGTGTATTATGTGAACAGAGTTGTCTTTATCAAATGTACTTGCAATCTTGCCAGAAAATAGCATCAAAGTTGTTTGACAAGACCCATTTTTCTGAATAAAACAGGCACTTTGTTGTCATGAATGAAAATGTGATATTCTAGCTGCTAATTATTGAAAGCATGTAGATCCCACAATTCTCTAGCTTTCTGTCCACCTCTCAATGGTGTCTTAGGTCTCTAGAAATCTTAAACAGCATACCCTGGTTATTAGCCTGAATTCTGTTACAGTTTCACCACTTCTAACTGCTTTTCAGAAGTTACAACTTACAACAGAACATTCACTTTTCTCTGCCTACATGTGAGAGGATAAAATTACATGATTTCCAAAAGAAATGGAAAGAGGTAAAACAAATGCCACTTTGTATTAGCTCTCCATAAAACAGAATTGTGCAGAACCAAATGTAGGCCCATTCTAAACCCTAAAATCTGTGGCCAGACGTCTGTCCAGCCAGCACTGCAGGTGAATTTGGTTGTGATGCTGGTAAGGGACTTGTAAAAAGCACCACTAGACCCCCGTTGCACCATCCTGAGCACAGTTCTTACTGAGAGAGAGAAGCAGGGTGAGTATAGCCCCTCAGGGTGAAACAGCAGAGGAAGATAGGTTTAGGATTATTTACACAGATTTTGTACTATGCATAATCACTTGCATGGGCAAAACCAGAAAGTGATGAATATACAAGAGTGCTTTAGAGAACTGGCATTGTTTATATAATGGCAGCGAGGAACAACTTCTTGGTGTTGTAGATGAAACATGGCTTGAAAAGTAAAGAAAAGTCATTTGTATTTCACACAGCGAAGAAAGAGAGCCAATAGCATTGTGCAAAAAAGAGGAGTGACAGGACTGGGCCAATAAGCCAAGAAAATGATCTTTGTAATTGGACTGAAAGACAATAGAAGTGTTGTTAAGTGTATATATGTCACACAGGTTGTTCTGGCAGGGAGGGAGACAGGAGGCCATGGGAGCTGAAAAGGTAGGCTAGCCACAGCTGGAAGTAACAGGGCAGAAAACAACTGTTGCAAACAGACTGGAGACCAAGGATTAACAACTTGAACAGCTAGTTTGGCTGAGACAAGAGCCAGCACAAGCACATCCTACCATTAAGTGTCCTATAATTAAAGCTTAGAAATATTTTGTAAGAAATTCATACAGATTTGAGACTGCAGTTGAGACTTGAAAGCTGCAGTATTGAAGACTAACTCAGAAACAGTTTCAGTCCTGAAACATGTAAGCACATGCTGAACTTCAGGTGAACTAGGAAATTCTTGGTATTTGCTTCCTTAAAACAAAGGTGAGCTTCAACTAAGTTTAAAACAATTGCATTACAGTTACTGTCTTTCTCCCAGTGTCTCTACAGTTTTCACACCAGGACTTAAAAACTGTGAGCCAGCAGAAATGAAGGACAAGTCTTAAGAGAAGACCTGTCTCCTGCCAGGACTCTCAAACACTGATTTGGGGATACAGTCGATGTGGATTTGGATTAGTAGGCTACCCATGGATTTTCCCAGCATACCGAATTCCCCAGGACTCTAAAGGTCTGGGTATAGCATAAGCAGTAAAGCAGTTCCTGCTTTGTCCAAGAAAAAAAGCTTTATTTTTACATTCTGTCCAGGTGTTGTTCTGCCAGGGAAAAGGGACTTGTAAGCCTTTAAGTGTTGTACACTGACCAAATTCCATGTTAGAAAGTTCCATGTGGACAAATCAGACTACAGCACACATTTAGGGAAACTCAAGAGACCTACAGGAGTGCTTTCATGCAGTGATAGCAAAGAAAACTCCTACACCTAGCAAAATTCAGCTGTGAACTGCTAATTATCATGTGCTCCAAACCTCCTTTCGCAGAATAAACCCCTCTGCAACTGAAGCTCTGCAATCTCTGAAAAGCTATCTGGAGTTTATTCTCTGGAGGCAGTTGGAAGAAATGGAATGACCCTTCCCTGACTAATTATGTAGCTTTATCTGCCCTCTCAGATGGAAGATGATATTCCAGTTTTGAAAGCTTTTATATAGTCTTTCCATACTTTTTGCTGCTTTTAAAAAATACCCAGTTTTGCATTTAGCAGAAAAAATGCTTTTTGACCTATAGGGCCCTAAGAAATAATCTATCATCCTCTTCTCAGGAGGAGAAAAAAGTTGCCCTGGTATAATTAGTGCTGCCTTCTGTGCTCGCATACATCCTGGTAGTCTGAGTCCAAGCTATATGCAGTCTGGGAAGGACCAACCCAAAGGTTGCCTTACAGTGGGGAGATGTGCCACCTTTCCAGCATGGCCTGTAAGGAATCAAAGACATGATTACCCTGTGCTACCAGCTCAAAGCACTAGCAAGGCAAAATAGTCCTGTATATCTTCATTATACTGCATCATTATACTGCACCTTATGTCTTGGTAGGGTTTCCCCTTTTCCTTTATCTAGGACTAGAATCAATTTGTGTTTCATTCTGATCTACAAGTCTATGAACTTCTAAATACACAGCCATCAGGTCTTGCAATCAGACAGTTCTTTATGACAGTCCGTCTGGGTTGTCTGGCAGGCTTTCACATGACACTGTCTTCTCAGCATAGTAATGTTTCATCTGGTCCTTGGTAGGACACAGATAGTTTTGATATTTTTGATCATTATCTGCTAAATGCATTTATTGAGCAACACTTCTTACCTAAATAAAAGAATAGCTCTACATTTGGTATTAATTTCTTACCAGATTCCCTCTTACTGAATTATGTAGAGGTCACATTGTCTTAATACTCTACACTGCTTACAGCTGTAGTGTTTTTCTTTAAGAAAGGAGGCTTTTCCTCAATCTTGGCCAGGCTAAATCTGATCACTTTTAAGACACATATTTAAATACAAGAACAAGAAAAGAGAAACTATCTGTCTACAAACTCATCAGGAATTTGCATCATGAACATAATTTATTGTTTTACTGTATTCAGCAAATAGAAAACCACAGGATTGTGCTTACGGCATCAGCATTTAAGGCTCTATCTTATAAACAAAATGAATAATCCGGTAGCCATAAGTTTAATATTTTGCTTGTTGTTGTCAGCTCCTTGTTTGTGTAAATGGCCACGCACTCACTGCAGAACCAGTGCTGGCCCAGAATAAGAATGTATTTGACTTTTGCCCCAGTGTTATATTTTGAGTTCCTGTCTGCAGTAATTAATTCTAAACCATCGCTCCCAGGCTGCCTTCTCTATTACTGTTTTCTAAACAGCAGCTCATGGGTTTGTATATAAAATTATTATTATTTCTTCCCAGGTGTATTAACTTACATTTATCTATATTAAATCTCATTTCTCTTTCCTCTGCCCATCTCTCAAAAGTTGTCCTTAACCTTATTCTCCAGTGAGGAGAGATCCTTTCCCAGAGCTGTTTTGTTCATGGGATGCATTGCTGGAAGGGTGTAATAGGTAAAATAATTGTTTAGCTCTTCTAGACTTCACATTTCCTCTTTTTTGCATTCCAATTCTGCTCCCTCTGATGCAGTCACTGTCTTCAGTTCAACCAAGCACATGCATTTAAAGAGCTGGCTCATTGTCTGGATGATGGCAGTAGTCCAGTTATTGAAATCTCTTAATCCCTTGTTTGGATTAAATTTCTTGTTCTCTCCTGAAACAAGCATGGGGAATGAGAGAGGGGATTACACTGCATCCCAAGCTTACAAAAAAAAATTTCATAAAAGCCACTTGTAAATACTCTCAGTGTCTGCTGGTTTTCTGCACCTGAAGGAAGTTCTTTAATTTTGTGCCAGCACTTTCATTTTGGCCTGTCTGGATTCAGCTGTGTCTCTACCAGACTTAAGTTTCATTTTTAAGCTGACAGATTCTTGGTTCTGGGCTAGCTTTTGGCACAGCAGCCCCAGTACTGTACATCTTCATTGATATGTACCCTGATGTCTCTCAAATCTTCTATAATTCTCTCTGCATATCAACAAAATGAAGATGAACTAGCCGAATACTATCTGTCACATAGCTTTTGACAAAACCTTGACCAGGAAGTAGGTTTGCCTGATCCCAGCCAGCAGCCTAACCGAATCTGGGCCAGCCCCTCATACACATGAGAAAGTGCATCTTTCCCACCAGTGTCATTTGAAATGTTCTTGAAATGCTCTAGAGATGACAACAGTTGCTGCAGTAGCCTACTCAGGGGGTTGGAAGTTCCTGCTCCCTTCTTGGCTTTGGCACTAACGATCATGCAGTCCCCCAAGGAGTCAGCTCAGCAATGATGCTAATTAATTACTGCAGACAGGAGCTCAAAATGTAACATTGTTGAAAAAAACAAATGCTTGTGCTGTTTTGTCTGCAGCGGGTCTCTAAAGGCTGCATTTTGGGAAGTATCTCTCTCTCGCTCTGCTGTTACAGAAATACAGTGGGTAATGAAGGACGGGATACCGAATGCAACAAATTCGAAAGAGGATAAAGAAAAAGCCAGGATAAGGAGAAATTAGTTCTCAACAGTTTTAACAGTAGGGTGCTCTTAGGAAGGATATGGCTAGGAACACAAGACTGGAAGAGACCATCTGGGTCACTGAGTCAGTCCCTGCAAACACAAGCTGTTGTTCAGTAATCACGAACTTCAGAATGATCCACAGACTACTGACTCTGCATGCCTCCATAGATAATAGGCCTCTTTCAACATCTTACAATATCTTAAGACCTACTGTGAACACAAAATCACATCAATAATGTGCTTCAGGAAAAAGAACAAGTGAATTCATGGACATTGTCAGCATCTGAGGACACAGATTAATGACCCAGCCTTTTCCCTTCCCCTTCTCACCACACGCACCAGTACACTGCATCAGACTAGGTCACAAGTTTGGCTGAAAATTCACTGTACAAAATAGTGATTCATTTTCAGCCACATTAAATCTCTGAAACTGGTCAAGAATGAGCAGGTCTTTTTTTTTCTTTCAGCAAGCTTAGTTCTTAGCTGCAAAGCTCCCTGGACCAACCTGCTGCTCACCTACACAAATACTAAAGGGGACCATAGAATCATAAAATGGTTACGGTTGGAAGGGACCTTACGATTATCTAGTTCCTGCCATGGGCAGGGACTCCTCACCCTACACCATGTCACCCAAGGCCCTGTCCAACTTCTAGTTCCATGAGGTTGGCATTGGTCCACCTCACAAGCGTGTCAGGGTCCCTCTGGATGGCATTCCTTCCCTCCCAGCGTATCCACCGAACCACACAGCTTGGTGTCATTGGCAAACTTGCTGAGGGCGCACTCAATCCCACTGTCCATGCCAGCAACAAAGATGTTGAACAAGACCGGTCCCAACACCGATCCCTGAGGGACACCACTCGTCACTGGCTTCCAGCCGGACACTGAGCCATTGACCACAACACTTTGCATGCGGCCATCCAGCCAGTTCTTTATCCACCAAGTGGTCCATCTATCAAATTGATGTCTCTCCAATTTAGAGACAAGGATGTCGTGTGGGACAGTGTCGAACACTTTGCACGAGTCCAGGTAGATGACATCAACTGCTCTACCCCTGTCCATCAGTTCCACAGCCCCATGACAGAAGGCCACCAATGACAGGCCACCATGATAGCTCTGACTTAGACAAGGACAAAATTGCTATGGAACTGCTCTGCTGAGATGAAATGTCTCATTGCAGCAAATCCAAGCAAACAGCTAGCTGCCACTGAAAAGAGGAGTTCAAGTCTGCCTCAATTGGTACTGCTGCTCAATAAACCATTTAATAACTTCTCATTTTTTCTGTGAGGTTTGCCTTCCTCTAGTTCAGCTCACCATGGACATCAGAAAAGTGGAAATACATGGCCAAGGATAAGGGAGAGATGGAGAACAACCTCACTTTTTTTCACTGGCAAACTGCTAGGGTTGTGTGGTTGCATTGCAAATCTGTGTGGCATAAGCAGTTCCCTTTGAATGCTCAGATCTCTTCCTGTGCCATTTTTGTGTTAGCATCCATAGTCATACAGCCTTGTTAGGGACATGATCAAGGGCTTAACTAAAGTCAAGAAGTCTGGAGGGGAAAAAAAAAAAAAATCACCTTTTTTTCAGTCAGAGGTGTTCCTTGATTGAGTTCATGTTAGGGCTGAAGAAGATTTTCCTGCATGAGGGCAGAACAAGAAAAAGTGGATAGGTGTAGTAGGTAAGGAGTTGTAGGAGCTGTGAGCAAATTTTTCAGATGATCCAAGGAGGCCTGTTCCTGAGCAAGTGTTGGAGATAGCCTGCTGCAAGCACCGAGCTGGACTAGATGACTTCTGGAAACTGCAGTTAAGACAAATTCAAGACTGAACTAAGATGTGATTTCTTAGCAGTGGGAGGTAACTAAACACTGAAACAACTTAGCAGAGGAGGTGGTATAGTCACCACTGCTTGGAGTCTTTAAGGCGAAATAAGGTATTTCCCAGCAGGCATCAGTCCAGTCTTTAGTAAAACTACTGAAGGAGATTAGGTAAAATGATCACTAAGGTTGCTTATAGCCTTCCAACCAAGAAGCCTTTTCATACAACTCTATGAATGCACCCCAACAGCGTGCTTGCTATGCTGTTTGAGTTGGGGAATTGAGGCTGGGCCTACAGTATCAAATTTATAATGTCCCTTCTGGAAGAAATAGTGCCCTCAGATCCCAGACACAAATGTGATCTAAATATTTATCATCTGCTAGCAGCAGATGGATTTTTAAAATAAATGGGAAAAAACAAACAAGCAAACAAACCAGCAACCAAACATATACTGCCTATAAATATTTACGTAATTTTCATGGGTAATGTTAGCTTTTGTGAGTGTCTCTTTAAAAGCATTTTGCTAAGTGCCATGACTTTAAAACTCAAGAGATATCTAGCTCTGCATGCATAAATTGTCCTGGCAGACACAGTGGAAAAATAATTAATTGAAGATGGCATCAAAAAGGAATAAAAAAAAATACCCAACTTTGTTTTCTTGACTACCTATTCTGTGCGTGCCTTTCGCTTAGCAGTATTATGTTTTACAGTCCATGTTCCTGCTATCGTGTGCTCACTATCACTGTCATACCTTGGGAAAAAAAAAATATGTTGATGAAATTCTGAAGTTTGCAACAATTACTCAAACCTTCAGGGACTGGATTTGAGTGACACTAAACAATTCACAAAATGCCAGGGACAACCATTCTGATATCAAGAAGCTATTAATTTTCAGTGTTTTCATAATTTCACAGGTGTCAAATCTTAATCCATTATGCCCAAGTATATTATGCAGCACAGTTCCTCGCTGACTTGCCATGGGCTAATTATTGATGGTTCACTACATTCTAATAAAACTTATATCTCATGTCTGTCAAATGGAAATGAAATAACAAGAGAGAAGTTGCCAAAATTACTACTTGAGATCCTTTAAAGAATACAAAAGAAGAGAAAGATGTTCTAACACCCTCTATCCCACAGGTCATTCCAAACACTGCCTCTTGAGCAACGTCTTTGTCTCGCCTCTTCAGTTTACCTTTTTCTTACTAATAAGCACCAGCCTTCATACAAACATCAACTTGAATCTTCACATTATTCTGAAAGAATGCTATGTTTATGGATATATTAATCAGATATTTGAAAAGACAGCAATTCTGCAGTCAGTGCTTTGGGAATATACTTGGCATCCAGCTACACAGACACAGAATTTATGCTGTAGTCATGACTGTATCTCTAACCTGAAACATTGCTTTGTCTCACTGAAGGGGGAATGTAGGTCTCCTGATAAATGTACTGGAAGAGATATGATTTTTTCTTTGCCATACCACTCTTGCCTCCATGACCCTGCAGTAGATTCACCATTTCTATGAAATTATGGTGGCTAAAACATTTTCTACCCTCTTCTTTCCTGCTCCTCTCCGTACTTATGGTCTTAATTAAGAACAGTCTTAAGAAGCAGCTTTGTGTGATATCCAGTATTCCACAGCAACAACTCACAGCTTGAAATACACACTTAAAAGGACATATTCTGTTTTTACCAAGAGGGAGGTAATTCCTGGCATAAGGCCATGTCTGACACCTGTATGTGGCAAATGCAAATGTTACTACAGTTAAACCCTACAGGGGTAATGAACAAGAGGCCACGGACGAACAATTTCTATCTCTGGATGCACACATATGGCTGGATGCAATGTATGTGTGGAATCCTTCAGCCAAGTCTGAATTAGTGTCACAGGCACTGTGTATGTACATGACCACAGTGCTGTAGCTAACCTAATTAGCACCATGTTCAACCTAATTAGCACCACCTACCAACAGGGTTAAGTACTTTGGGTACAGCAGCACTCACATGCAAGTCTACAGCTGCTGCTTCCTATTCTGCAAGTACCTTGATGAGTATATGCTCTGTTAAGTAGTGTGCTCTGCTGCATGGTGTTGAGGTGCCCTCTGTCCTGTTTGGCTTTTTAAATGGCAAACAGAGATAATTTGGTTTTAATGCTTCCAAGGCAATGTAAAGCTTTACTTACTACTGTTTTTTCCATACATTTTATATTTAACTGAATAGGAAAAAAAAATGCTTAGCATACAAAAATACTAGGCTAAAATAAGTTTAGGATATGCTTCTACATGTGTCTAAAAAGAACTTAAACAATGAAAACAACTAGATGAAAAGAAATCCCTAAGTCTCTATGCTCAGCTGCTCATGTAAGCACTGACTTTCTGCTATCTTGTCCCTGGGGGACTAATTTACAATTCTGTAAGATGTTACTGTAAACTGCTTAGTAGCAATGCTGTGTCCATTTGCACAAGCATGAATGATGATCCAAGGTGTGAAGCAACAGAAAATCAGCCTCTGGTATTTATATATGACCTTAGGGAAGTATATCTCCTTCAGAGCATAGCTTTGGGGATTTTTGTTTTCCAAAGAAGAGCTTCTGTGGCAGTTTAATTCCTTTTAGCTTCTCAAATAAACTGATAGAGTATGCCCATTTCAAGCTAATACGTGGACACACTAGTTGTAGTAATGAAATCCAGACTTCTTACAAGCAACTAAACTGGGCATTGTCAGCTGGCAGTTTACTCTATGTGTCATGGTAGAAGAAATCTTGAGAGATTTGAAGGATGCAGCAATTGCTTCAGGGAGGGTATTCCATATGTTTAGGGTGCCCAAAAGGACATCATTAACACAGCTACAAGAAAAGCAGATGGATTAGATATGGAGACTGAGAGGACAGCAGATGACAGGAAAAGGCAAAGTTGTTAAGTGTCACGGAGCAATTGAAAATGCAGCTGAACTGACAGAGTACCCAGCTGCTGTTGAGTGGGTGGGCTCCATAGGCATTCAGCAGAACAGCCACAATAAACCCTTGGAAGTGGTGAATGCTTCTGGGGCAGCTACCACAACTGGCTCCCGTGGGTGAGACAAGCACCAGTGATGGCACAAGGGAAGCACCAGGAACCAAGCCACAGTGAGAGGTGAGGAAGGAAGCACAGCACTACCCTTTCAGCAGGAGCTAACTATTAGCTTGGCTTAGCTCTAGCATCAAAATCAGGTCACAGCTCAACAGGTAGCAACACTGCCTAAGTCATTGCTGTTCTGTAACCCTGCATCTCTCACCACTTGTTTCTATTCTAAACCAACCCTGCAGTTGCACCAGAAGAAGCGCTGCCTGATAGACTGTATTGTAGAGATACACTGGTTGAAAAACGTGCCTCTTCACACTCCCCCATGCTGCTTTTCAGCCAAATCAGGTTCCTAATTTGGTTTATCACATGGCTGAACAAAACAACTGTGCCAGCAAGCTAGCAGGCATATCAAAGAGACAGGAGTGGATGGCTGGGTGCAGAGACTGTCTTAGGCCAGCAGAGCTGCAAAAAAATTGTCAAACTGCAATCTCATAGGGCTAGAGAGATTGCAGAGACAAGGAAATCTTATGGAGATATACTAAAGAGGTAAATACAAAAAGGAGGCACAGAAATAGGCAGGGGAGATAAGTGCAAAAATAGTGGTTCAAGAGACCTTTTTGACGGGTCAGATCAGGTGTAAGAAAAAAAATGTCATAAGCAGGATGCGAGACAACAAAAGCCTTAAAAAGCGTATCTGTGATGTGGACAGAGATAAGAAGAGACTTTAGAGAAGGAAACAAAATTCATATATATCATGATAAACAAGTAAAAAAAGAGTGGAGTCAAAGACAACTCCCAGGTTATAGGTCTGATTGACAGAAAGTAATTGCATGCCTTCCAGGCAGGATCACGAAATACCTACCCAGGAAAAACAAGAGTCCTTGTGTGGGGACGGCAGATGGAGTTTCAAGTCAGGACACTCTCTGAAACACTATACATTTCTTCAACAGGTGGAAGCTTTTAATTCTGAATGAGTTTTTTCAAATGAGCTTAAAAGGTATCAAAGTTGCACTTCCTCATAATGGTAGAAGTGGCCAGTATTGACAGCAATGCCACAGAGGACAGGGATCAATAATTTTTCAGATGTTCTGTAAAACTTCACACAGGAATCCAGAATCAGCCAAAGCCGCACCTTTTAGCCTTTATCTTTTTGAGGGGAGCAGGGGCATTCAGATTCAGAAGCCTTGACTCTACCTCCACTGAAATTTTGCTACAAGTACTACAAGTAGGAATGTTTACAAGCTGGTTTTGGTGACAAATTATTACACCAAGCTGGAAAATGTGTCCACATTTGTCTATTTCAGTAACAGAATGAAAAAACAAGCACTCTCACTTTTTGGGAGTTATGCTCAACTTCTGGAGATATTTCCATGTAATCTTGTCTCCTTCAGTGCCATCCAGTGGAATTAATGTGAAATATCATGCCTACAGTATTTCAGTGAGGGATACACAAAAATACCACAGTACACAAAACAACTCTATATTTTCAGGAGGTGCTGTTCATACCAGGTAAATTGCAGGTTGTCAGGGATATTGGCATAACAATAATGAAAAATAGAACCATGATTTTCAATAGCAATAATTCAAATTAAATCTGACATTGTTGCCTGGAGTCTCAGGAAAGCTCCTTATATAATTTCTAAAATAGTTATTTGTGTCTGCAAAATATGTAGCACATACAAAATTCATACTGGTACAGCACGGTATAAAGATTTAATAGCATCCATTTCTGTAATGCACCTATCCACAACCCAAGCCAATAAAATATTAGTTGTAATTTTTTCTCTCCTCCAAGGCATGAATAGTTTGACTGCAAGAACAGGAACAATAGATTTATAGGTGCTTACACTCTCAATAATACATGTATTTTTAAAACATATTCACACATATCTGTATTGTATTACAGATGCATGTGTATGTAGACATTCATATGTGTTGTACACATATATACACACACGTAAATAAATGTTCAACATGTTACAGCTTCATAATAGATTCTTTTCTTCAGATAAGACCTCCTTGCCCTTTTAGTGTTTTCCTGAATCCTCTTGAATTACAATGAACTTATGCCAATATTTGCATTAGGATTCCTAAGGCTGTTTTCTTGCCTCTTCCAACTCCAGGGTAGAGCCACCTGCCAAAGGCTGAAGCCTTCCTACTAAAAAACTCTTTAAAGGTGGCTTTCAAGAAGGATTTCTGAAAATACATGGATCTCTACCTCTTTTGTTCCTTTACATAACACACAGAAAAGACAAGAAAATATCTTATACTAAATTAGAAAAGCAGAATATTTTATTGTGCTACTTACCCTAGCAGATGCCTACTGCAGTGGGGAAAAAAAAAACAAACCCAAAACCAAATCACATTGAAATGCTAATGTCTCTGTGCTCACAGTTTTAACTTTCCTTTCTCTAAGTCTGTGTTCAAATCCCAGTGGTTCCTGTCTCAGTGCTCCCCTTCCCATCACAGCTTGTCCCTTTGCTCAGAGTCAGGACTTGATTCTGTTTGATTATGTCTGCTCTATCAATGTGCTTTCACTGCTCTGTTTTCCTCACTAATTTCCACATCTATCCTCTCTCATTTGTCTTCGTCCTAAACTCCTGGCATACAGTCTATTCTCATTCCTTGTCTATATGTATTTGTGCCCTTGCCTTGAACTCGTTTCCTTCATTTCTCCTTGAAAATTTAATTTCCTTCCTCATCTGATCACAGTATCCTATCCATACTACTCTCGTGTTAAGCTTTTCCACCCCCTAGTAGTTTCAGTCTCACTACCTCTGAGAAGGTGTGAGACTGCCTCCATACTTACTGCTTCTCTCCCCTCAGTCAGGTCCTTGTTCCCTCACCATTCCTATCAGACACACCCAAGCACCTGTGAAGAGCAGAAAGCAGCTTTTTGGGAGCACAGGGATGGTCTCCACAGCCTCACCCTCAATCCAGAGGCCCACCCCAGGCCATAGTGGCCAACAGAGGTCTCTTCTGGACTCTGCAGCCCACAGACAGGGTAGACTTTACTGCAGTAGTAGCAAGGGTGGTGGGGAGGCATTCCAAGTTAGGAATGTGGAAAATGAATTTCTTCAAAGGCTTATCAATTATGCTAAATGTAGTCCGATCAGACACTCCTCTCCCAATTCAGTTTTTCATGACAAATTCCAAGACTGCTCTAGAGCATAAAGGCATTATAGCACTTCAAAGATAAGATCTCCACAATATTTTATTCTAGACAAAGCCCTTTTCCCCCCACCTTTGTTCTTAGATCATGTTTGGTAGCAGTTAAGTCATCCTAAGCTTCCATTCTTGGCATGGAAAATTTCACACCAAGTCATGGCTGTTTAGCAAGTGGTATGCTACCTAAAGCATAGTTTAGCAAACAAGATTTATGGTATGCTGCCTTTAGCTCTTAAAGGTTAAGTTAAAGCTTAACAAACTCATTTAAAAGAAAACAACTGACAACCCTATGGTACGCAGTTATATATTTCAAGTATAACACATTACCAAATGCAGAATAGCATTTAAGCTAATAATAAAAGCATGTAAGAGTAAAGGAAAATTATTATCAACTAAGGTCTTCATTTTACCTTTAGTTTTATCCACTGCATTTATGCAATACATTTTCATCAGTTGAGAAATCTCAGAACTGTGGATGATTGTGTAATCCAGAGCTGTTTACAGTAGTGTAACAACAGCTGTGTAACTGCAGTGAAATAAAACACAGATTTACTCTAACTGCCCTTCCACTGACAAGCCTACATAGCCATTAATACTCATTTAGCAAGTCTTTTATTCCAAGGATTACTGAACAGTAAGGACTGGCTACCTTGACACAGGCACACGCATCTCCCTTGAAGTGCTGGCCCCTGCCTAGCTAGGGGACCTTCAACAACCTGCTCTTCCCCCTCCTTCTTCAAGCTGCATTCTAATGAACATAAACCAGATCTCTCAAGTGTTTTCTTATTACTTACAGCAGGGACCAACCTACAGAAGGCACTCAGAAGATTTATTGTGCCAGGCCAGTAAGATCCCACTGTAATTTCCTTTCTGTGGCAATAACTCAGAGCTTTCTCTTTGCATTGCTGTGATGGTAAGGGCAATCTTCTCATATTAAGCTGAGTAAAGAGCATCACTATATATTAACCTTCACTGCACAGAACATAATTGAACTCAATGGGGCTACTGCCCTCTGCATTTCAGCGGGACTTGACTTTGACAAAATAATAATTCATTGGTTTACAAAGGCAGAAATAAACTTTATTATATAGGAAGTGTAGGTGCAATACTGTGATTATAGACATCAATATGATTCACCTTGAGATTTTACTTGTATCTTGCCAAAATAAACTACTATGAAGCCCCAAATGACTCCAACATCACTACTATCAACGTGGCATTTAGAAGCTCCTTCCCTAGCGGGAACAAAACTATCTCTTTTCTTTCAAGGCTGAAAATTAAATGCACAGTATTAGCACCATCAATGAGGTGTTTAACTTCAAAATTGCCTTTCTGGGTGAGAATGAAAATGCTACTCATTTCCTTTTTTAAAATTAACAGCAGTGTTTTTATCCCTTTTCTACCACACACACTTGTTTAATCAACCCAAGGCACAGTAGGTCCCTGGTGCTCAAAGAGCATCACAGGTATACACCTATGTTTGTCTGTGTGTGCACATTTGTGACATATCCCATGCTCCAGGGCCAGGATTTAGCCTGTCTCCATAATGATTCAAGCAGACAGCAATAAAGTACAAAGAGTATGTCTGGAAAAAAAAACAGGAAGGAAAACCAAAAAGGCTAGACTTCGGCTTAAGCCATCTTTGTACCAACAACAAGGCTACAATGATACAGAAGGAGCATTAGAGAAAAATAACCAAAATTAACAGCAGTAAGGTGCCAGTAAGGTACCAGACCATAGAAATTGCTCACTAAAGCCAAACCCTCTTGTGAGCTAATCCAGAAATGTGCAGGACTGTCCTCTGACTTTTCTCCACAGTCACCTATATTTGTGTTCAGACGTGTGGTCAGGGGGCAAGTAAAAAAGCTTTTGGTTAATTTGCCCTCTAAAACTCACCAAAAAAAGGGTTGTTCTAATCAGCCCTTGAGCCACTCTAAGACCAGATAATGTACTAGGCTCTGAAGCTGTTCTGAGTCTCCCACACTCCCTAGAATGATGCTTTTGGAGGAGTCAAGGACTCACAGGTGAGTCCATATAACCTTATGCATGTGGGGTGACTGAAAGCAGATGCAAACCTCTGAGATGTGGAGGTCTGCCTTGGATGTTTGACATCAGGAGCTGTCGTTCACCAAGCAGCACCAAAATATGACTTGCAGGAGTCCCTCTTTGTATACAGGATTCCCCTACCACCCTCCAGAGTCTAACCCTTTCCAGCTCCTACTCTTACCTGGTACATAAGAGCAGCTTGACATGGACTTGTCCTTAGTTTCTTCACTTGACAGCTCAACTTGATAGTTGTCAAGGGGACAGGGCATTCACAGCTCGTATTGTTTGCTCTGATGCCTCTGTAAGAGTACAGACAGTCCTGATACAGCTACTCAGGCCTGGCTGAATTCCTGTCTATGAGGGCTACATCTCAAGCCTGAGCCAAGTCCCAACTGGCTCTGCTAGAAAGCAAGCTGGTTGACTGAACAGGCTGGCAGCACACATAATCTCAGCTCCACCACAAAAGCAAACCAGTTGAGTTTGTTTGCCAGGGATTCCCTTCACCCTTTGCTTCCAGGGTCTGCACTGACTGTGAAGCCAAGAATCTTCACAGAGCCAGAGGTCTGTGAAGAAGGTCCAGATCTATCACAGAGCCAGAGGTCTACGAGACAGGCCCACCTTGTGTCTAAATGGAAAGCCTAGTGTGACAGACCATGTCCTTTGTATATTTGAGCCTACGCTACCAAATAGCCACATGCAGGACTGATATGACTAATGCCTGGAAACAGATGGGCAACACTACACTGGTGGTGAGCAGAGCGCTTCTAAACCTGCTGACACTGTTTCTAAACAAACCCAAGACTCATACACCACAGTACAAGCTTTCTGGCCCCTTCTTCCTCTACATGCTAACACAAAACAATAGTGAGTCTGCTGGGCCCATCCAACTCATTAATGCTTGCTTGCGCTCTGTCAATGGGTTATTCTTGCCAACCCACAAGTTAACATCTTGTGAGCTAACCAAGAAAGCAAAGGAAAAACACTTCCACTCTAACAACAGATACAGAACAAAAGTGTGTTGGATTCTTTTTTTCTGGCTTAGCTTCCTTACTCAGTTTTGCACCATAAGGTACTACAAGTTAAACCACTGCATAGCAATTTCCATGGAGTAAGACATTAAAGTCACTTTAGGAGAAACACTCATTCCTTAAATGCAATCTACCTTACAGTTCACTCCACAATGGCATGTGGGTGTTGAAAACCCAAAACTTCAGCAAACACATACCCCTAATTTGGGTGGTGAGGGAGGAAATGTTACAGCTCTCCTGGGACAGCCCTTTGGAACTCGGAGCTCTCCTCTGCTGCACTCAGTAAGCACTGTCGGCAGACTGTGGTAATTTCACAGTGCGCTCATTACTTTTCCACACAGAATTCTTCATGTGGTTTTGAATGAAATCCTGAGGTAAGTTTTGCAACATGAGGACAGAGTGGCATGAGCAATGATCGGAACGCCCTGTAGCCAGCAGCCCGCAGAACTCCTCATTTAATGTTTCCTCCAATACACTACCACAACCCACTTCCTCACCACTACCTTCACCTCACATGCCAAGGAGGCAAACCATGAATTGACCCCATGAACTCCGACCTAGACAAGGCCGGAATGACTCTGTATGCAGAACTTCCGCCCATGCTGTGCCCAGGCAAAATACAGTGACGTTAACTGTGCCCGTACCACTACTTTTTCCCAAACTCTGAGGGCAGGACGGGGAAACAAGCACTGTGTCGCAGGCTCCAGAGCCGGGCACGGCAGGTGAGCAGCTCCACCGGAAGCTTCCACTCCTTCAAGTACGAGCCTGAACCCAACAGCTTCCGTGGTAGGAACCGTGCGCAGACCCTCCGTGCGCAGCCGCAGACCTGCCCCTCACACACCCCGCGCGCCCCGCCCGCCCCGCCTCTCCCCCGTGAGGTGCCGATGCCCCGCCCACGCGCGCGGTACCCCCATGACCATTGACGTCCCCGCCCCTTGGCTCGCCGCAAAGCAGCCTGGGCCGGCGGGGAGGGGAGAGTAGGGCTCTGCGCGCGCCGGCTCTGAGGTCATCCCGCGCGGCCGGAAGGAGCGGGGCGGTGGTTCCCGGGTTGTGAGGGCCGAGGAGGGCCCCGCGCTTGGAGGCCGCTGGCCATGGCGGCGGTGAAGGCGGCGGGTGAGCCGCTGGGCCGGACGGCGGAGGAGGTGGCCTGGGCAGAGGCGTTGCGCGGGGCCTGCGAGCCCGAGCACCACTGGCGGCACCGCCGCGAGTTCCTGCTGCGCAACGTCGGGGAGCTGCCGGCGGCGGGCAGCGCCCAGCTCCAGCGCCTGGTGTCCCTGTCCATGGTGTGGGCCAACCACGTCTTCCTGGGCTGCCGGTGAGTGCGGGCGGGCGGCGGGCCCTGCGGGCGGGGCGGGAGCGGCCGGGCTTCACCTCTCCCCTCTGCTCCTTTCCCCTTGTCGCCGTTCTAGGTACCCGCCTCAGGTCATGGAGAAGGCGCTGGAAATGGCCGAAGGCATCCAAGTGACCAGCGCGCCTGTCCGCACCACGAGAGATGAACTGGTTGCCAAGGTGAAGAAAAGAGGCATATCAAGTAGCAATGGTTAGCAGATCATAGATCATAGCTGTGACAATACATAGGAGTATAGAAAATGCTTGTTTTTGAATGTTCTCGGTTTATCTCGGGCCTAGAAAGAAGTCTAAACATTTTACTTTTTAAGCTCCGTGTTAATAGTTGCTCCTCTCTGTGCTATTTTTGCTTCATACAATATTATATGCAAAATAGATGTAATGCATTTATATTCCTGTAGTAACGTAGAGTTCTTGTTTTGAATTTCAATTTAAGCTGATTGTTTCTGTAAAGCCATCTAGACTGTTGTACTCCGGCTTAAATACATTCCTGTTACTTTGCCTTTAGCACTAGTCAGACATTGCAGCTTTGGGCAAAACCTGGTTTCTTAAGGAAATTCTTGAAGTGCATTTTAAAGTAAAGCTATTCTGAAAATGTTTATTATATTAGTGTGCGAAATACCTGTTGTTGTTTAGGTCAGACAGTTTGTTTAATGTACTTTGATCATTTTTTGTTTGGACTTTAAGAACAGAAATACATATTTGCCTGCCAGGCCCAAACCAAAATATGAAATTTTGCACCCGAGTTGTTTTTTGGTTTGGTTGTTTTTTAAAAAAAACCTTAAAATATTCTGAAATGTTAGGTTAAAACTTGCAAACACAGTTTAAAGTTTATTCCTGATAAGATACCTTTTAAATTCACAAAGATTGTTGCTGCAAGTTTTTAGAAAGTAGATCTATTGTCTCTACATATTTTATAGTGCAGAAATTGAAGAGTGTAACGTACTTTACTTGTTTTGCAGAAGGGATAGAGGTTCCCTCCAAGAAGCGAGCTGTTGAGAAAAGCAGAGATTCTAAGGATACTGAAAAGGATGTGAAAACAACCAAGGCAGAAGCCCCGAAAGAAACAGAGAGCACACTGCCTAAAGAGCAAGAAAAAGATATCAGCAAAGATTCAGAAATCTCCCAGTCAACTTGCAGTTTAAATCAAGAAACAGTCACAGCATCAGACGTAAAAACAGAAGAAAAACCTGCTAATGCTGAAAATACTACTGAGCAAAGCCCACCTTCATCAGAAAAAGAGTCAGGAGAGAAGCCTTGCTCAAATCCACCTAAGGAAAACAAGTGTGAAGATGTGCCATCGCTTGAAAAGAAGGCTTCAGTAAGTGTAGTGACAGCATCTGCCAAGGGCTCCCCGCAGGCAGAGGCGGTGCCAGCGGTGGTGCCACTGCCTGCCAAGAGCACCCCACAGGCAGAGGTGGTGCCCGCAGTCGTGCCAGCAGCTGCCAGTAGCACCCTGCAGGCAGCTGCGGTGTCAGCAGCAGTGCTCCCAGCTGCCAAGAGCACCCCACAGGCAGCGGCAGTGCCAGTGACCACCAAGAGCACCCCACAGGCAGTGGCAGTGCCAGTGACCACCAAGAGCACCCCGCAGGCAGCGGCGGTACCAGTGACCACCAAGAGCACTCCACAGGCAGCGGCGGTGCCAGTGACCACCAAGAGCACCCTGCAGGCAGCAGCAGTACCACTGGCTGCCAAGAGCACCCCACAAACAAGTGCTGCATTGCTGTCTTCCAAAACCCAAGCAAGCACTGCAGCATCAGTGTCCAAGAGCAGCACTCAGGTGGGCACCTCACTGCTGCTTGCCCCCAAGAGTGGCACTCAGGTAGGCACCTCACTGCTGCTGGCCTCCAAGGGCACAAAGGTAGGCTCCTCGCTCCTGGCTTCCAAGAGCAGTGCTGAAGTGGCTGCCTCCTTGCTGGCTGCTCGGAGTGGCGCTCAGCAGGGATCTTCACTGCTGACTTCCAAGAGCAGCTCTCAGGTGGCTGCTTCGCTGCTGGCTGCTCGGACCGGGGCTCAGCAGGGTTCCTCGTCACTGGCCTCCCGGGGTGGAGCTCAGGCAGGTGCTTCCCTGCTGGCCTCTAAGGGTGGCACACAGACAGGTTCCCCACAGCTTGCCTCCAAGAGTGGCTCGCAGGTAAGTGAAAGCCCTGCTAAGGCTTTGCGCAAACCATTGACCAGCGACGATGTGAAGGAAAGACAGCCTTTTTTCAACAGACTGTACAAAGCTGTAGCCTGGAAACTGGTTGCTGTTGGAGGCTTCAGTCCCAACGTAAATCACGTGGAACTTCTAAACTCATCTATTCAGTCTGTAAAAGCTACTTTAGATGTTGCTTTTGTTCCCCTGAAGGAACTTGCAGACTTGCCTCAAAATAAAAGCTCTCTGGAAAACATAGTTTGTGAACTGAGGTGCAAGTCTGTCTACTTGGGTACTGGCTGTGGTAAAAGTATGGAAAATGCCAAAGCGGTTGCTTCAAGAGAAGCTTTGAAGCTATTCCTCAAGAAGAGAGTTATTGTGAAGATCTGTAAAAGAAAATACAAAGGTAGTGAAATTGAAGATTTGGTACTTCTGGATGAAGAATCAAAACCTTCGAATTTACCTCCAGCTTTAAGAAATCCTCGTGAGATCTTGTAGGGAGCTTCGCTGTTTGTACTGTGTATAATATTTCAACACAAGGACTGAAGGTTAATTTTGTACTTTGAAAATGTAGGCTTCCAGATATTTTGTATTTCTTTCTCAGTTTTGCAAGACAATGATAGTCCTCTCACTTAGTAGCAATTGTATAAAACTTGTTAGAGATGACAGGTGCGCATTTAAAGGTATGCCTTAATATATAGCACACTAGTGTGCTGGTTTGTTTGCAAAATAGTCTACCTAATTCTTCTATTTTTAATTAAATGATTAAGGTACAATTTGCTGTTTAAAACCTGAGAGTTTTGTAATTCTTACGATTTGATGGCAGTGTGCTCAATTGTCTTATCATGTCTTTTTTAGCCATGTAGGAGTGTGTATTTAGGGACCATAATACTTGAAAGTTGTTGAAAAACTTCAGTCAAAAAGTTGAACTCCTCTGTTTCAGGCTTGTTCATAATGTTCACTGTTGTGCATACTAGGAGAGAAAACAGTTGGTTCACTTATTTTTATGGGATGTTTTTGTAATGCTCACAATATAAATGACACCCTAATCCCATTTAACATTACACTGGCAAATTACCAATGGCAGTCAAGTCTGAGCTACATCAGCCAACAGAACTCTGGAAGCAAGTTTAATTTATATTGTGAAATAGCACTTGCTGATTTTTCTTGAAATAAACATGGATTTCTATACTAAGCATATTTTGACTGCTACTAAAACCTCTGGGATGTGCTTTTATAGTACTTTGGTTGTGGCTATTGACTATTCCAACCATTTCAATAACTTTGCAACACCTGAATAAAAGCTTTACTTTGAGTGGCCTCAAGGTGTAATCCCACAAAGATTACTTGTTTTCTTTGGACTCATGGCTGCAATATTGTAAAACTGATGGTGGACCTATAGAATACCTATTTCTACTTTTGTAATGCCAAGATAAGCAAAATGAAGATGCTGCTGTCTGCTAGAGACAGTGCATTGTGAAGCGTTCACACTAACTGAGCCTCCCTTTGCTGTGTTTTTATACCATGTAGCGAGTGGTTTGGAGCAAAGAAAGTGGGTGGTTACCTTTTATTTTCAATGCACAAACTGCATGTTTTGATATATTGGGTAATGACATGTAATTGTAAAAACATAATGTCTTCAGTGCTATTTTGACTTGATCTTGTCTGATGACAGTAGTTAGCATTATTTAGTGGTGACCTTACACTCGACTGACAGATCTGTTGATTGGGTACTGCAGGAGTGAATATAAATTCCTGGGGTCTCTGCAGTAGATGTGTCCACTGAAAGACTTCAGTTTCTTCTGTGATTCTGGGACTGAACCACAGCAGCATTGTTACACTGTACCCTACACGATTCGGAACAGTGGTGGCTGTCCGGCTTGTAGCGCCTCAAGTCTGCAAGGCATATGTGCTTCCTGACCCCTGCTCTCCTGCACTCTCCTGAGGTTTCTTGGGCATTCATTCCTCCTCAGTGTTTCTGGAGCACGACCTGACATTCGGAAAGCAACTTGTTAAATTGTGTTAAACCCCAGTGCAGCATGAGGTTTGGCCTGTGCTCCTGGTGCACAGCAAGTTCTGTGCTGTGTTTGGGAGTTGTGGTATTCATGCTAGGAAGCGCAATACCTCTTTTCATATCCTCACTGTTCAGGTGGAGATGCAGAGTGAGCGTTTTTGCGGGGCAGGAATTGCATCCTGTGCCTTCTGAAGTGAGCAACAGCTTTTGTAGCTGTTGGTTTGGGCATGGCCAGGTCTCTAGTTGAGAGCTGCAACATGCGTTGCTGTCTGTAAAGTGGGGATGGCAGGGTAACTGTGTTCTGAAAGGCTGAGGTGCTAGATGTTTTTTTATGAAGTCCTGACTTGAGCCTACCTTTTTTAAAGAATTTTGAATGTTATTCCTCTTTGATGTTTGGTTGTGATTCATTAAAGGATGAGTCTGTAGCTACTCTTAATAGAAACTGAATGTTGAAGTGTGCTCTTTTTATTTCACATTCTGCACGGAAGGCAGCCCAACAAGGAAATTCTGACATACAAGTAAATAAACATTAAGTATTTTAATGGGAATTATTAACATTTCATTAACTCTAGAGGAAGAGTGAAAGAATTTTGAAGAACTTTCCGTGGCAAGAGGTATTTGTGCAGTCTGGTCAGTTCTAAAACCCTGCCAAGTGCTGTGCTGGCCTCTAGCAGTAATTGTCAGACCTTGCTGAGGAGGAGCGGCTAGAACAAATGTACTACCGTGTGAGTGCGCAGCTGTCTTGGGGACAAATGAAACCATGCAACCGAAAGACTGCCCCTGTTTTCTCTGCGGCAGTGCGGGCAGCTGCAGTCACGGCAGATGACTCCCGTTTGCTCCGCGGGCACAGCTGGGGCGCGCTGTCTGTACCGGGCTGGGGGCCACCGCTACCGCCCGTGTTTCCCAGCGGCAGGACAATGGGGTGGTGCGGGTCGCGGGACACAAGGCGGCGCTGAAGTGCCTCCTTCCCGGCGCGGCTACCCACCTGCGCAGGCGCTGCCGGCGCCCAGCAGCAGCTCGCGCTGCCCGCCTCGGGGCGGGGCCGCGGCGCTCGATTTGGTTAATGTATTCCTGGGGCGGTCGGTCGGTCGGTCAGCCGTACCGGGACCGCGGGCACCCCGCAGCGCTGAGCACCTCGGGGCGGCATGGCGGCCTGCCTGCCTTAGCACCGCCTGCGGAGACCGGAACAGATAGAAACAGGGCGGCGAACAGCGCTCACGCTAACCTAGGTATTTTCCCGTCTCTAAGCCATATAAGGCGGCGACCGCGCAGAGAAGCCGCCGGGATGTTCTGAAGACCTGCTCGCTAGGCCACGCACGGAGGACGCTCGTTCCTCATGGGCCCCGGCCCGCCTAGGGGAAAGTCCCCGGACCGCAGGCAGAGAGTGCCGGGCGCTACCGCGCCCCCGCCCGCCCCCAACATCACCGTGTCACCGCCGAGACGCCCCCGGGCCGAGCGGGTGAGCGCGGGGCGGGCCCTCGTCACGGCCACAGACACGCAGGTAGTGCGCAGGCGCACCAACAGAACGGGGCTCACTCTCAGGCCATCCCATTTTACCGGTGGCGGCGTTAGACTCAAGCTCCCCCAGCGGGGCCGGGGCAGCATGCAGACCTCCGCAGAGAAACGGAAGTGCCCTGCGCAAACAGCAACGTACCCGTTGGGTATACGCTGCTTCCCCCGGCAGCGGCTCCTGCACCCACCCCTGCCAACCCCGAGACGCTTAGACTGGGTCAGGGAACACTGCCCTGTGCCGGGAAGAAGCAAGAGGCCAGAGGGAAGTACCTTGGCACATTTGTTTGTTTGCACCACGCAGAAGTAAAACGTCAAACACCGAAGAATCCGAGCACAAAGCCTGACAGTGCAGACATCACTTCTCAGCACAAGTCCCTCATGCAGTCTGCGATGCAGCGCTGTGAGTGCAGGGCACACCCCTGGTTTCCCCTGCTCTCCTGTACTCCTCAGAGGAGGCTGATGCTATCAGGTGGCACCGGTGTCATCTGCCCACTCAAGAGTTTCAAGCTTATGCTCCCTGATACTACACAAGATGCTGCTACCTGCAGTAACAACACAAGTAAATACCAGCCATGCTGATAAGCTGAATTAATTCATAGGCAGGGGCTGTTCTTGCCTTTAGTATGTCAAGCAAATAACACATTGCTATGCTTAACTCCACAGAAGTCAGCCCTCGGCTGCCCTGCAGTCACGTCTGGGTGTGAAGCACAAGAGCGCTAGCAGAGATCCCCAAAATAACACTAAGTTCAGGCATCTCAGGCCCCACAAATACGATGAGTGCTCCCCTCACCCAAGCAGCACGGACGGAGCTCAGAGCCAGCACTTCCCCTGGCTCACACTCTCTCAGTATTTACAAAGCTGCCGTGGTGAGCCCTGGTCAGCTACACCAGCCGCGGTGAGCCCTGGTCAGCTACACCAGCCGCGAGTGTCTTTCTGGTCAAGCTACAGGCACACAGCCTGTATGTAGGCACAGCAGCAAACCCCACTGGCTTCCAGCATGTGCTGTTCTTCCTCCAGCAGCATCCTCGTGGTGACATCTTCTCAGCTGTGGCAGACCCCTGTGCTAGGCAGAAACTACCAGTGTGCAAGGTAGGGAGCAGCTCTGTGCAGGACTAGCTGCAATAGTTGTGACTGCTTCATGGAGGAGCCTTGAAAGTTGCACAAAGGGCTGACAAACTGCCTGGCTTGAGCTGCCATTTTGGTTGTGGTCTCAGCCACTTGAACTACCTGAGTGTCTTGGTCTCTTTTCTCCTGTAGTTCTTCATGTGATAAGCTGTATGTGTTTAGGAAGACAGAGATTTCAAATGAAAACACTACCAAAGTACGCATCCCAAAAGAAACAACTAAACTAGGGCATGGCTGTATGAAGTCCTCCTTTTTTTGGTTGAGAAACTGTAACGAAATCCCAGCGTCCCAGTTTCATCTGCTAAAAAGGATCTATCCAGGGCTGTATGAAGCTACCATTTCATGGGCTGTCATCCCTCTGTACTGCAGGCAGCTCCTGTAGGACAGGCTGCAGACCGCAGACAAGCATGTGCAGACAAGCTGAAGCTTGGGCAGGGATTGATGTGGGATTTTCTTTTTTGGCCATAAAGATCACACTATAGCACCTTCACAATTTGTGCTGGTCTTTTCTGTGGGGGGACAAAATTCACTGTAAGCTTATGGCAAATGTTGGTCTTCAGATTTGTTAACAGAAGAGAATACACCAAAACTCAAACTCATCTATAGGTGACAATATGCTGACATGACATGACATGACATGGCCTGGTGGTCCAGAAACTGAGGGGAAAAAAGCCCACACAGATGGAGTTCTGGTGCTGTCTCCCTCTTTCACTTGGCAGGTTTGTCCCTGTTTGCATTGTCAAGTGGCAAACTACAGAGCAAATAACAGTAAAATCTGCTTTGCGGGATATTTAAATAATCTTTTCTCTCAACTAAAATGTGCATTTTTGCAATGTTTTGCATGGTGTATAATATGCCACACTCTTTGTCCATTTAACTTGTATCTGTGTGCCTTCTTGATAGTTCTGTCAGTAGCCACTGCCACAGCAAAGTTATCACCGTTAGCTAGGTTATGTTTTTAAGAAAATAATGTCATCTATGCCTGTTACCCCTGCACCACCCCCCATGTAATAACTGCCCTTAGGAGGTATGAAGTTTTAGGCTGTGCTGAATTCCACTCCTCTTCCTTAGATTAATTTAAAGCCATTCAGTTTCCTGGAACCCCAGTGATTCCATGGCTGAGCTAGGATACTTGTTAGTGCAGAGGTGGCCTGGCTAGAGTGTCACCAACATTACCTGCGTTACTCAAAGGTGAGGAATCTGGCTAGCCTGTTATAAATGACAGCAGAAGTTCTCACCTACATTGAAGACTCACATATGAGTGTTAAGAAAAACAGGGTTTATGTGGATACCTGGCAGTAGTTTCAAATAAGTTGCAGGTAATTTTGAAAATTGCACATGACTTCTGGGCACAACTGCCTGTTGCTAAGGCAATGGATGATCAGTTCCAGCAGTTACCAGCCAGGTATTTATTTCCTCCAGTAACATTCCCACAACTCAAAAAGCATTGTTCAGCTCCCACATCTGAGCCTACAGCCCTTAAAGTTTGAGCTGCCACTGATGGTCACATAACATTCATCATTAGGCCTGAATGGACTGCCAAACAACTTGTTTTAAATACCACTGTCAGAGAAGAATTGTATTGGGCAAAAGGCACTTTGTCACTAGTAAAAAAACCAATCTAACTAATGTTTTCCCAGTTTTCTAAATCCTCTGTCTTCTGTGTTTTAACTGCAGTTAAACTATATTCAGTCAGATTCTGCCCATATTTTGACAATAGCCTTCCACCCCAAATCCCTCCTTAGTTTGGAGCAAGTGTCACATTTATTATTTGGGGGAAAGAGAGGATGGTTGAGAGGCTTGGGATATGAAATTACTCATTGGTGCTATTTGCAGTGACTTTTCATTTGCACTAGAGATTAATAATTTGTACTAGGTTTGAATAAGCAGATTCCAAAGAGAAGAAAAAAATCCACACCAGAAGAGAAATAAAATAAGGATTCCTCCTGTTTGGTATGGAGTTTCAGAGACATATGCCTAAATTCTCCTCAGGTTTTCAAGGGAACTCTGCAATTCATGAATGGTAACTACAGGCATTTAATTACCCCATTTCTGCAGGAGTGGAATTCATTTCACTGACATCACAACAGATCTGGGCTCCTCTTACAGTCGAGATGTTTTTAGGGAAAGACCTACTAATACAAAGATTCTCTCTCATTTGACATATTTGGCTGGATGACTCCTGCTTTTGTGTCCTGAGTTGGAAAGGAAAATTAACATCCACATATGGGAGTGTATTGTGAAAGTCTTAAACCGTCAGCTACTTAAACTTCCTGCAGGTGTAAATGCCTGCCCTCATTTCACAATCTTGATTAGAAGGTGTGATTGTGCATGTTTGTTCCTCACAAAAGGAGGTAAGAATGTGTTTTCTGTGTGACCTGTGCTGAGTAGCAGAATCAGAGAAATAGCCATGTTAGTGTGTAGCTCAGGTAAGAGCACACAAAATATCTTTTGTTATTATGGAAGAAAGGGGCTCAGTTCTTTTCCATTAAGGTCAACTGGATTCTTCCATTTTCTTGAATGAAGGGGATCAAGCTTCAGGGCTCAAGTAAGAGAGTAGAGACAGTTGTCACATATTTGCTTAAGATTAATTTGTTACCATTCGTTGCCTGGCTTCCTTAAACATCATCTGTACACTTCCTGAGTTCTTTGGCACAGTGATTGGCTCTGGAGCCAGAAAGCAAATCCACCCATCATTTATGATTTAAAACAGTAGATGAGGAAGAAGTCACCGTCTGAAAAGCTGTTTCCTGGAAAGGAAAACAGGGACATGTTACTTCAGCCACAAGTGGACAGATACATATTCTAACTGTCTGGGAAGGATCCATATAATTGTCCCTGTTACAGCAGCCAGATGCTGCCCTTCGACTGGTTAGCTGTATCCCACTCCTCTAAGGACCTGCAGCTCTGTGCCAGCCAGCAGGCTCCATAGCACCTGTGAGAAGCTGCTGTTGTCCAGCTCCTGCTGGCTTCCTGAGGGCATTCAGAACAGCAGACACTCTCAAAAAGGAGCAGTGTGGCTCTGCTCAAAACATAGCAATGATATGGCAGAATGCTCTGATGGAAGCAATGATGTCATATAAGTGAATTCCTCAACATCTCACACCTTCGGCCTGTCATCTAATCAAAACACTTTTGGGTACAGCCATGGAATTACAGTAGGGAAGCTGAATGGGAAGAACTGTAAAACTCATAGAACCATAGAATAGTTAAGGTTGGACAGGATCTTAAGATCATCTAGTTCCAGCCCCCTGCCGTGGGCAGGGACATCTCACACTAAACCATGTCACGCAAGGCTCTGTCCAACCTGGCCTTGAACACTGCCAGGGATGGAGCACTCACAACTTCCCTGGGCAATCCATTCCTCACCCTTAACAATCCTTGGCAATCCTCACCACCCTTAGGGTAAAGAACTTCTTCCTTATATCCAATCTAAACTTCCCCTGGTTAAGTTTTAAAATAGAAAAGTAGTTATTACAAAACAAAGCATAAAGTAAACTTACTTTGCATGCTTCACTCCATTTTTCTCTCTGTTTGTGGTGAGATAAATGGAACCATCAGTTTGAAGAAAAAAAGATTAATCGGATAATGCAGCTGCCTTCTTCTCCATGTTAATACAAGTCAACTGATTACTAATTTGGGCTCAGGAAGAGATTTTCTTTCAGAGCATATTGGCAGAAAACTTGAAATTTCTCCAGTTTTTGAGCAGATGTTTGTATTTGGATGAGGAAGAACATATATCCCCTGATCAGTGTGAGATGTTTGTTACTCAGTGCTAGAGAGCTCTTTGATACAGCTGAGGATAAGGATAGCTGGGAAAAAAAGCACATGCCAGTGTTCTCAGGGAAATGTACTGGTTTAGTTTATCACCTTCCTGAAATTATCTGATGTTGGCCCACGTCTTATTTTTAGATGTCCTACACTTGTGTAAATGAAAGAGAAAAATAACAATGGTTGTCTCCATATGATTTGTGTTCCGCCACATAAATCAAGCCTAATATTTAAGGAAAATTAAAAGCAACAACATCTGCCATTTCAGGGACATATCTTTCTTGGATGACCTGATGTTAAGAGAAGTTTTGAAGAATAGCTTACCCAGACAAATCTGTTGCTCAGGCAAGGATAGCCCCTTCCTGGAATAACTCCTATACATAGATCAACTATGGCCTTTCTGTACAACTTTATGATCACCTATAGCTTTCTTCAGCTGACTTTTTTAAAAGCCCTTCTGTACTGAGTTTGAAATAATTCTTTCTTTTCTCTACATTTCTTTGTATCTTGGAGAATTCTTCATCCCTTTCATCCTGTGGAAACCAGAGCAGCATATATTCTGCCAAGAATAATATGTAATCAAAAATTAGTTCTGTTCCATTTGCTTAAAAGAAGTACCCTGTTACCATCCTTTAAATACTTCCACTAAATGCTGAGTAGGCCTTTCACCATTACAGCCCCTTATGGACTTGTTATCATCAGTAATGCTACTTTTCACTATTTTTCCACAGGCAGAAACTCCTCCTGGGCTATCAATGGGAAGCTAAAAAAATCTAGCCAGCTTGTGTATTATTAGGTGAAAAAGGACAGGAATCGGCTATGATTTCATAGACTCACAGAATAGTTAGGATTGAAAAGGACCTTAAGATGATCTAGTTCCAACCCCCTGCCATGGTCAGGGATGCCTCACACTAGACCATGCTTGTTGCCCAAGGCTCTGTCCAGCTTGGCCTTGAACACTACCAGCGATGGAGCATTTATGCTATTCATTCTGATAACATATCCCTGATACCTCTGTGAATGTCAACATCCAGCTGGCAATTCTCCACTTAGTGGAGAGGATTGGTGGAAATGCATGGTCATTCTGCCTGGCCATCTCAACAATTGGCAAGGCTTGCTCTGCCATGCCTCCTATCTTCAGATTATTCTCACAAACAAAAGAGAAGAAACATGGTTGGGTCACAGAGGCTACCACCCTGCAAACTTGAGTCCAATAACGGAAAATTCTCCAAGTGCCTGCTCCTAACCATTCTGAGGCATAATCAAACCAGAAAATTCAGCCTGCGGTTCTTGCTTTCCTTCCCCCTGAAGCTTCAAACATGCAGCAAGCTAAGGCTTTTCTTTCCTAGGGAGACCTGGTCTAATGTTACTGCTGTGTTCTCAAGCTTACTCAATTTAAATCTTTATTTTAGTGTTCGAAAGCAGCAGACAGCATTTAAATTCAGGAAACATTAGCTGATCTTAGTTGTACCCTCTCAACTGAGAAGATACTGCTTTCCCTAGAGTGACAAACAGCAAGTATTTAGCACTGAAATCACCTGTAACAAATGTTATGAATGAAGTGTGTGTATACAGTTTCTTGCCATGAAAAAAAAATTATGCCAAAATGCCATTTTAAGTTTAACATTTAACTGTAATGAACATTTAATTTCAAATAACATGAATTTTAATGGATATTTTTGCTTTATTTTTCTGCTCTGTATGGGAAATGAATAAATAAATAATAATAACCCAGAATAAACCCAGACCAGATGGCAGAACAATACAGCCAAGCAAACTTATTATAAGCAAAACCACAACCCCTCAAAGCAGCCAACATCCTTTGTAAAGAATATTGTATCATTTATATTAATCCAGGTCCTTTTACACAGGTATACGAGTAGTGCTTTTTTGCCTGTACAGTAAGTGTTATCTGTTAATATTATAAGAAAGAATCCATATAAAAGACTTCAGTTACTCAGAAGTGACACCAACGAGCACCATACAATAAAGCTTCAGCAGTTTACTGCTGATGGAAGTGAAGGTAACTAGATTATTTTCACTTTCTAAATCTATGCGTGCAAAAACAAGTAGCATAAAATTATATGAGGCTTAGCTTCATTAATCTGAGCTGCCACAATACAAAAAGCAGCAGCTGTTTTTACTAGTATTACAGATTTAAAGATGAAGGTGTCCTCTTAAGAACATGAACACGCTGAGCTACAGACTTCCTGTTTTTTTGGCCAGAGTGATACCAGCATAAAAAAGAATGTTTTTAAAGAACTGCCTACAGCTTTGTTTTCATTCATTCTTATGAACTTGCCAACACACTGCTGACTTGGGCAAAGCCATCTGTCTGCAGCTACAATTACTCAACATCTTAGATGTAGATGTATGAAAATCACTGTCATGTAGGATACCCGCTTAGCAGCTGCATGAGTTGAATGTTAAGAATGTGTTTAAATACTTTTGTGAACTAGGCTGTGGTCTTAGTAATACCTGCAGATTGCCATCATGTGAGATGCTGATCTGTGGGCTGGTCAGATGGATTCAGCAAAGTTCAACACACTAATTTTGTCACAGGACCCGCCATGGAGCCATCTGGCAAAATATTACGTTTTCACAGAATCACAGAAAAAAAGTAGGCTGGAAGGGATCTTCTGGAAGCCATCAAAGCAGAACCAGCTTCACAGCCAGATCAGGTTGTGCCAGCCCTCATCCAGTCAGGCTCCGAAAATATCCAAGGATGGAGACTGTACAACCCCTCTGCGCAACCTGTGCTGCTGCTTGATCACCACTCCTGATCATGGCATCCTGAAATGCTATCTACAACATTAGTATGTTTACTAATGTTACTCTTATTAGTATGTTTACAAGTTACTCTTGTTTTTCTGGCCACTTACCTTCAGGTAGGAATGTAAGACAGAAGGTTTTTCTGGGGTTTGGATTTTTTTTTTATTTATTTTACCCTTGTATTGATTAATCTCTGTGACAGTTTTTCCAAGTTTGGCAGGTGTATTTCCCCCCACTGTTTTTCAGGTTCTTGAAATATAAATACATCATTCCGCAAAATGTACAGGTCTCTTCAAGATGTTTCAAGACTCCACAAAACTATACTTTTCCTGATGCCTACCAATTGTTATCATGAAGATGAGAAGAATGTCTGAAAAAGAGATGGGGATCAACTCTCAGCCATTTAGTAATTCTGCTTTACATCAATCTCCCAGTAGGAAAAACTATCACTAGGTGTATTTCTATTCCTGTTTCCTACTATATTCGTTGTGGCCAACATTTGATACAAATTCTACAACAGCCTTAGGAAAGACAGGATACTCTGTGAAAATTGGGAATTCGTTGGCAGGCGAGTGGGTTTTAAAAAAATTAAATTCTTTGATGTCTTATTTAAAATTCTCTGAAATGATTCCTCAGGATAAAATGTCACCCAGCTTCCCCAAGTTAATAGTTTATCACACATCATTTTGCTCTTCTTTAAAGCCAAATCAGATAGTTCTTATTATGGGCAGGAACAGCTTAAACTGCTGCTTCTTACAATTGGAGGGTAAGAATTAATTGGATGCCTCACCATACCAACTACTACAGCGAGAAATGCTTGACTATGGAGCACACTCCTGTGTACCAGGCAGAAACCTGCCCTCCCTGCACACTGCCTGTCACTATGCTATCGGTGCAAACCTCACTTCATGATGTAAACTGCTCTCCATCAATAAACGGTGGCATATGTAGCTCAAAACAGCGTTTGGGAGAGAAATACACAAGTCATCTGCAAACAATTTAATGTGTGCATGCATTTTATTGCAATACAAGTTACTCACATTCCACTCATGTCAGACACAGTGCCTTTGAAAAGGTGTGTTTCAAGAGATTTAATGCCATTAGTGCTGACAGATTATTCTGTATGCCAAAGTATTAAAAAAACAACCAACCAACCAAAAACAACCCAGTGCAAAGGGTAAGGCTTCAACATCAAATGTAAAACTTTGGCATTTTTCTCCTTGCTCAAATATCTTTCGTATTTCATCCTGACATAGTGGGAAGGTTCGGGGTTGTTACTGAAAATACAGCGCCGAGCACCACAGCCTATACAGGGAACAAGTGTAATCCATGACAGCCCCACATACCCTCAGAGAAACTCAACATCTCCGGAGTCAAAGACTGTTTTGGGAAGAGGGAATAAACACGGGGCACTGACCGAAGAAGGACGTCAATGGACACTAACACCTCCCGGGAGAAGGAGGCGGCGCGCCTGGCGGATCTGCATGGACTTCTCTCCTGAGACACCAGCGGTCCTCAGAGCCAGGTCGCGACACCACTCCCACAAGCGACAGAAGCCGACTGCAAACTGAAGGTAAATCGGGGCTACTCACACCTGGCTGCCACTTCTGCGCTCTTCCCCTCACCCAGGTACAGCAGGCTGGGCTGTCAGCGGGGCGGTGCTCGCAGCGGGGGATGCACGCCGGCCTCCGCCGCCCCTAAGTGGGCGCGAACATGGCGGGCGCTGCCCTAAGGGCGAACGCGCCTGCCCCCGCGTGTGGCGCCTTAGCGCCCTCCGCCCACACCCGGGGCAGCAGGCACGAGGAGGAGAGGGGAGGGGCGGGGCGTGAGTAGCCCCCATCCCCCCTGCGGCGGCCGCCGCCGCCCGGCGCTGGTGGGGAAGCTGCTCGGGCCTGCGCCTTTAAGGGCGGCCCCGCCCCCGGGACGGCCACCGCCCCTTGCCGCGCGCTGCGCCAGTAGGAGCCGGCGAGAGGGGAAGGCGGGAGAATGCGAACCCCTCGCCGGGCCGCCAGCCTCGCCTTATAAGGGCAGGGCCTCGCGCATGCGCGTAGCCCGGCGGCCAGGGGCGGGGGCTCCGAGTGGGGTTTTGCTTCGGCGGCGGCACCGCGGCGGGAAGGGGTGCGGGACCCCGTGCAGCAGTGGCGGCGTGACCGGCTCCGGCCAGGCCCGGCCTAGCGAGGCACCTGCCCCTCGCCCCCTTCTCCCCCGTGGCGCCTTGGCGCAGCTCGGTCCCCTGCGGGCTACAGGGGCGGCGGCAGGAGAGAGCGGAGCGGGGCCGCTGCGGGGACCCCGCGCCCGGTGCGGGCGGCGCGGCGGCGGCGGCGGATGTGCTGCTGGCGCGGGGGGATGATGCTGGCGGGGCCGCAGCTGGTGGCGGGGCCGGCGGGGCCGGGTGGGGAGCGGGCCCGGCTGCTCTCGCTCTACGTGCAGGACTACCTGGAGTGCGTGGAGTCGCTGCCGCTGGACATCCAGCGCAACGCCTCGCTGCTGCGGGAGATGGACACGCAGTGCCAAGGTAGGCGCCGCCGCGGGACATGGCCTCTGCCACAGGGCACCGGGGGGCGGAGAGGGAGGGCATCCGCCGCACATGCGCCCGGTGCGGAGGGGCCGGAGCCGGGGCGGGCCCGGTGGAGGGGACGTGGGCGTCGGGGTGGGCCCCCTACCGAGGCCTGCGCCGGGCTGAGCTCGCTGCCGTGCCGGGCCGCCGCCCGCCCCAACGAACGCGGAGAGCAGCGGCCCGGCCCTCCCGGGGGAGGGCGTCCCGCGGCGGCGGCCCCGCCCCAGGGGCGGTGTGAGCCGGCGGTACCTCGCTGCTTTGGCGCTAGGCCCGTCTGTAAGCGGGGATCGGCCCCGCTTCCCCCGCCGGTTGACGCCGTGGTGGGGCTGCTGGAGGCGGGGCGCGCGAATCGGTTTTACAGCCCCCTCCGGAGGAGCCTGACCCCGTCCCGCGGTGAATTGCGGTTCTCCGGCCTGGCCCGCCGTGCGCTGACCCGGGGCACTGAGGGCGAGCATCCGGCGGGGTTAAGCAGCTGGAAGTTACCCTGAACTTCAGCCAGCGGCATGGCTGCTGCGAGCGTGCCACATCAGTGTCGGTTAAATCCGTTTCATCTCCCGTTCCTGGGCGGTGCAGCTGCGGTGCCTTCTATTTCCCGGCCTAACCGTGATTTGGGATCTGTTGCCGAGGAGCATTGCTGCTTGAGCTGTGCAGCGAGGCCATCAGCGTGGACCCAGGGCACTAGTCAGGGAAATTCGGTTCTATGGAGCAGGAGCCAGAGCCACATCTCCTGTGCTGCTTGGGAGGCTGTTGGCATGGGAAGAGGGGACCGTTAAGGCCTTTCAGACACTGAATGGGTCACCTCAGACGACAGCTATTGTAAACGGATTATTTCTTTTATCGTTCTAACTACCCAGGAAGATATATAAGAACAGGCTTTTGTAAGTTTCTTGTGTTTTAAAAGTCTGAAGGGCATACACCTGTCTGCAGTTTTGAATTTTTAGTGAAGGTTGGACTGCCCAGCAGGTTCCCTACCTGAGCTTTGGTGGCTAGCCAGCATTCCAGGTCTGTCTTGAATGAATTAATTCTTATACTCAGGCTATAGTTCCATTATGTGTTCTAATATGATACTGAGCCAAAGCAGGAGCTTGTTCCTAATTCTGTCAAAGCTTACAACTGTTTCAAAAAATAGCAACAAAAAAAAAAAAAAAAAAAAAAAAAAAAAAAAAAAAAAAAAAAAAAAAAAAAAAAAAAAAAAAAAAAAAAAAAAAAAAAAAAAAAAAAAAAAAAAAAAAAAAAAAAAAAAAAAAAAACAACCCACCAAACCCTAAAAACTGGATAAAAGTATGTCAGGCCCAAGCCTGAAAGATGTAAAAGCAGTGTGGTAGAATTTGTGCCAGTTTAAAAGGTGGTGATAGTTCACGCATGAGGGACAGAATGATTTCTGTGTTTGGAAAACAAATCCTTTTAGCTTTTATTAGCTCCACCAAACTCAATCAGATTGTAATGAACACTTGGCCTTGGTTTGGGTTGGGGTTTTCTTGTGTTTGTGTTTGGGAGTCTGCCTTTTTTTTTTTTTTTTTTTTTTTTTTTTTTTC
>NDXB01016517.1:56421-73590 GCA_002631895.1 Agapornis roseicollis
TTTTTTTCCTCCAATCGGGGCTTCAGGGCTGTTATGCTGGGCATGTGGGTGCCTTCTCTGATGCTGAGGACCAGCAGGGAGCTTGGTGAACTTGAATTTCTGTCAGTCCAAAAGTTATTTCCTCTTTTAACAGATGTTGATCCATTTTAAAGTGCATGCAGCATTATCATCACAGAATAATCAATGCGGGGTGACTGTTCTGTGGCACAGTGTGAAAAAGCTGTTACTGCTTGGGAGCTCTTCTGGGCAGAGCATTCCCAATATGGAAAATCTCTGTAGCTACACCTACACGTTTTGGCTTCTGATTTTTGTTTTTTCTTCCACAAAAACAACAACAAAAAAGCGCTGTGTGAGAGATAATGTAGCTGCTGAATACTGTACACTCTGGTTATGCCTTTCTGGCTCAACAGCATGCAAAATAATTTACTCTGCACTTTTCAAGAGCAGATAGTAAGGTTCTCCTGCACTCACACCATCAGGCCAACAGGCAAATGATGCAGCTGAAGGTGCATGGAGACAAAGCTACTGGTTTTAGTGGTAACTGGGATGTTAATATTGAGAAAAAACAGGCTGAGCTACTGGACAGTATTTTTTGTCTTACCCTTGTGAAAATCTGGAACAGAACAAAATGCTGTTGGCTGCTGTTGTCATACATTTTAAGCATTTATAGTAAAAGTGGCTGTTCACACTTAAGATACTGTTTCAAGGTGTCAGCAGGAAAAAAAAATCCCTGTGAACAATGTGGGGATGGTATCTGTGGCTTCCATTTAGCACAAGGCTGAATCATTTCTCAACTGTACAACGTAGACAAATTCTTCAAAAATGAAAGCCAGTTTGTGAAACGTGGGTCTCTAGGAAAAGACAGCTTGCACTGCATATCTCCTTGCCTTAGAAGTAGATCATTTAGTATCATTTAAAAATTCCCTTGCCTGCTCAAATAGAAGCCTAAGGTAGTTTCTGAAGGAGCCAGTACTGTATCTAACACTGTGCATCAGGTTTCACTGTTAGTTCTACTGATCTATTTCCTTCCACATTAGCAATTTCCCAAGAACTAAATTTTACTAAAGATTTACAGCAACTCATCCAGTTATTTTGCATGACTTGCAAGAACAGCTTAGAAGTCAAGATTTGAACCATTCACTTCTAGTTGCTTGACAATATCCTGTGATGCGCTAAACAGTAGGTCACCTAGTCTGAGAAGTTCAGCCTCAATTTAAAATGCAGCTTGCTGTAATTTGGCTTGGTAATAGGAAAAGTGTTTTGAGTGGTTTAAGTTGATTTAAACCCTGGTTGTAAATTTGCTATTATGTAACTTCAGTTGTCATACTTGTTTTATAACTATGCTTAATAGAAAGTGTAATGCCAAACCCTTGGATGAATAAGAAGAGAAAAGCAGGGGACCTGGATATCCTAATTCTGGAGTGTTATATATTATGATATCGAATGATTATATGAATTCTAGGTTTCTTCCTGTGATGTAGTAAGCTATTGCTTTGCTTTGTAAGCCAGAATTTTGGAACTACTGTGGTAAGGGCTCTCAACAGAAATTCCTGCTTTTTTCAGATGGAGGCAAGATCTGGGCTATGCACACTCTGGAAGCTATAGTCCCTTTTCTTGGGTTATGCTTTCTTTTTCCTATAGGTAAAATAAGCTTGTTTTTTTTTTTTTCTCAGAACTTGAGAATTTCCTTTTGCAGCAGATTGTGATCTTAAATGCTTATTGGATGACCATGTGCAACTTAAACAACAAAATACCTGATTTAGCCCACTAGAGTATACTATAATTAAAACTTTATTTCTAACTGATGAGAAACAGTACAAATTTCTGTGTTTTCTTGAGCATGTTCCATCTTCCGTAATTATTCCTATTATTTTTATTTTGCAGAAGCGTTAAAAGAAATAGATGATGTCTATGAAAAATACAAGTCAGAAAATGATCCTGTTCAGAAGAAGCGCTTGCAGCAGCATCTCCAACGTGCATTAATCAACAGCCAAGAACTTGGAGATGAAAAAATTCAGATAGTTACTCAGATGCTAGAACTGGTAGAGAATAGAGCTCGGCAAATGGAAACACACTCTCAGTGTTTCCAAGATCTGTCTGAGAATGAAAAGCCTGTAGAAAAGGCAAAGATGGAGTCCTGCCAGCCAGAGAGATCTTCACGTAGACCTCGTCGCCAGCGAACCAGCGAAAGCCGTGATCTGTGCCATATAGCAAATGGCATCGATGACTGCGATGATCAGCCCCCTAAAGAAAAAAGATCTAAATCTTCCAAGAAGAAAAAACGCTCTAAAGCCAAACAAGAGAGAGAGGCTTCACCCGTAGAGTTTGCAATTGATCCCAATGAACCAACTTATTGCTTATGCAACCAAGTGTCTTATGGTGAAATGATAGGATGTGATAATGAACAGTGTCCTATTGAGTGGTTCCACTTCTCGTGTGTTGGACTCACCTACAAGCCAAAGGGCAAATGGTATTGCCCCAAATGCAGAGGAGACAATGAGAAAACAATGGACAAATGTACTGACAAATCAAAAAAGGATAGAAGATCGAGGTAGTGAAAGCAATTCATGTTTTAAAGAGTTGCTCCTTTTATAGTAAAATGTTTAATTTCCGGAGAACGCTGTTTTAGGAAATGCATAAGACTATGCAATAATTTTTAATCTATAATATTAATGGAGTATTAAAAGCTGTTATACCTTCTGTGATCTTAACTTTCTGCACTGAATAACCAAATAAGTGAAACAGGGTGGCTTCAGACTTTCACGGAAGACATTGCAAGCATATGGCACTTGGTTTCAATTTAACCCTATTAGTCTTTAAAAGAACCTTGTGAATCTTGAAATAATGGGGGTGGGAAAGATACTGAAGAACTTTTCATGTTATGGGAAGGCATTGAAAGGCTTCATTTAACTGCTAGAACCTTAACAACTGAATTTGTTCTTTACCCCATGTCTTAAGTTATCAGTTTTTTGTGTTAACATCACACATTTGGAATTAGGTTTTTTGAATTCAGCTGTAATTGTAAAAGTCTTCCAAGCTACAAGCAGACCGCTTCAGTGACTTTCATATAACCAGTATGTTATTTCAAGGAAGAAAGTACCACTAACTTAATCTTTTTTTAATTATTATTATTATTATACTTTTTTTTTTGCCTTTTTTTTTTGTCATTATTAAACTCTTGTCTTTGTGACTTTACACTTGGGAGTCAGTTTTTGGCTATGATAGAATTATGGTGTATATGTAGTTTTGGAAATTCTTGGTAGGTTTTCTTTTGAGTCCTGTCTAGCAGCCTGATGTCATCGTTATTAAGATGGTCTCTGTAATGCCAAAACTATTTCCCTGATTGTTTGTTTTGTCACTGCCTATATAAGCCTTGAAAGGAAGGGGGTATTGACATCTTGGGGAGCAGAAATCACAAAGGTTATGAAATCTTCATCATAATCTCTGAGAGCTGAGACATGACTGGTGTTCCCTGGGATGTAAATTTTGCTTTTCCTGAAGTGTTCACATATGTGTGCGGCTTTAGGTGCAGCACCACCTTAGTTCTTAGACTTGGGCAAGTATCTAAAAAGCCTGAAGTCAAAAGCTGTTGAAAGTTTTGATAGATAATAACAAACGTAGGCATGACTGGCACAGAGCCAGCAGGCTTCTTACAGCCTATGTAAGAGTCTTGTCCTGAAGTGTGCTAGTAGTGTCCAAATGCTACTTGGGTGGTAGTTAAAAGTGAACTTCCTCACCCCCACACCTTAGAGGAAGCGGAAAAAAAAAGATGAAAATAGCTGTTCCTGCTTCTTTGCAATGGAAGATGATAATAGAGAAGTGAGGGGTGTACCAAACCTTTGCATCTAGGGTTCCTGCGCAACGATGTTCTCAAGGCTTCAGGCAGGTTTGGCAAGGCAGAGAGAGTAGCTCTGCAGGGCTAGGTGCAAGGGTTAGCTAGAGGTGGGCTGCAAGTGCTGAAAAATTCCCATAGATCTCTGCTCTTTGCTGGTAAAATCAACCTTGATGGCACAGCAAAGAAGCAACATCATCTCTAGCCAAGCCTGGTTGAAAAGTGGTTGTGCTGAGTTGAGAGCAACAGAGAAGGCAGATGAGCAAGAGCAAGCCGTGATGGGTGAAGGTCATCACAACTCCCTCCTGCATCTCCACTAGAGGGCTTCAATAGCCGGGGCTGGAGGGCTGGATGAGCTGTGCTTGTCATAAAGCAAGCCTCTGTGCTGCTGGGCCAGATGGTATGAATCAATGTGCAGGACTCTAAATATTACAAGCTATGTAAAATACTGAGCCTGTTTCCACAGTTATGATCTGATTCCTTAACAGGATTTAGCATTTGCAAGTAACACTAGTTAACATATGGCAGGGGAGCGTAAAGTCAGTGTTTTGATTTTTTGCTCTGAAATTATAGGTTTATGAAGTGTGCTAGTTCCACTGGGGAGACCTATACCATGGTAAACTAATGTATGGGCTGCAATCACCAGCAGGGTAGGAAAGAAGGTAAAGCTTATCTCAAGGCCTTATCTTGCTTTCCAGGCCTAGAGGCTAATCTGAGGTAGCAAAGATAGGCTTCTGGAGGGGTCTGGATCACGGCTACTGATGCAGAATCATCAGGCCAGCTGCTGGAGACAAGTATTGTAAGTTGCCCTCTCCACATTTTACTCCTTTTGGTTATGGCTTAGTGATTCTAAAATTTCCTTCTTGGGAAGACTCTGGAAGCCTTGGGCTGGGGATTTTATCAACATTAATGCCTATTCAAAATGGTGATTCTCCCTTGTGTTAAAATACAAGCATTCCTTAAGTAAATGCTGAGGTTGCGGAACAAAATATAAGTGGAATAGTAACTATTAACATTATACTAATTTATCTTGAAACGTATTGCTTGGAATTTCTACTGGCTAAATCATGAGTACTTTCTTCCAAGGCAGAGGAGAAAGCTGGGAGACTTATATAATTGTTCATCTAGAATAATTGCTAAAGTAGGAAGTGTACATTGTGCTGTTACAGAAAGAAAATTTTAGATTCTGAAAGAGGTCCAGATAAATCTTTCTAATGCAGGGATGCTTCTTCTATGCTAATGTCTCTTCTAGTAGAGAATACAAATTCTCAAGCTTCCCAGTGAAGATATTGCTGGGGAAACAGCACCTGCCTAATGCATGACATTGCTCAAAAGCAGAAATAATTCCGTTCATAAGCAGGTAGCAGTGTGCCTCAAGTATGCATGGGTGTATCTAAAATAATCTCTTTTAAGTACTCTGGCTATTTTGTTGTTAAAAAGTTAGATGAGAAAAGATGTGATGTTATCTGGCATTTAGCATTTTACCACCTTTTTTAACTAAGCCTGGATTTTGTGGTTTTTCATCTGTTTTTATACAAGGTCAATGGTAATTGCTGAAGAAGCACTTAAGATGCTAGTATGAAATTTGAAAGGTAAGTAACAAACACTTATGTTGCTTCTTAATGTTTAGTTCCTTTTCTGAAAGGGTGAATCTTACTAGTGAAGTGAAAATGAAAAGTAAACACTGTTAAGCCAGTTTATCTTTGAGATATATATTGACTGTCATGAAGTCTATCTTCTTTGAAAAACAAAAATCTGGGCAACATACACTTCTGAAGTTGACAATAGTATTTGTAGCTACACAGTAAACTGCTTTTTGTACAAATTAATGCTACATCCTGATTTGGTGTAGATTACATCTTGTTTTCTTGAAGCTCGGTGCACTTCTAAGTTCTTGATTTTTGCCTTTCAGTTTTGAGTAATGCAAGTTCAGCAGCAGCAAAAGGCCATCTTGCTGTCTCCAGCAGTAATTGGTTTGTTTGGTTGGTTTTTTTTGACTCTGGAATCCTGGCAGGCCTGGATTAATACGGGTTTCCTCCAGTTGCTGTGTATGACTTTATTGTGTAAGCTGCGTGAAGCCAAATACAGTTAATTACCAGCCATGATAGGTACAAATTCTTTAAGTGTAGTCTTCTGTGTGCTGTTACACTTTCATACCTGTTGATGTCTAAAAAGGACAATGATGATACCTCCATATTTAAACTACCTTAAACTGAATTTCATTGATGTACACATCCAGAAGTGATAATGTAGTACTGTCAAGTCTTGGAACAGATGCAGAATCGTGGTAAGTGAAATGCCCCATTCTCCCTAAAATTTAAGGATTTTCCATTTTTGATGTCCTTGTAGAGCTGAAGTGGGCCTTTGTAAGCAAGATGGCTCTTCCCAACTTTGAAGACTTCGTTTAAAACTGTAACTTGAGCTTGATGGAAACTACTATAGTTAATGTGAATTCACATGTAAAAATGAGCACTTGGGCATTTCTGTGGCTTGTACCATTTCTGACAGCAACAGATCTGGTTCTTGAAAGCCTTAATTGAATCTGGGTTTTTATTGTTTAGATTCTTCTAGGCTGAACTGTACCCTACTTGGTCTCCTTTAAAACCCAAGCAGTCTATTGGGACGAAACTGCAGTGATTGCTACACCAGCTATTTAAGGGCTTGGAGTTCTTTCTCCCTCTTATCTGCATGCATACTTCTTTTATTAGGAGGTCTCATCTCCAGTAACTCTGCAAACCTTTGACATTAGCACCTCAGACTGAAAAAATACTTCAGGTTTCATGTAAAAGCCCTACTTGCTTTAAATGCTGCAATCTGATTTAGACCTTTTTTTTCCCCATATGTATCTGAATATAACAGAGCAATGGTAAAAGCCCCTGCAAATCATCAAGATACTTTGTCACATCAGGAAATACATCTGAAGTTCTTCAGTTGTTTGTTTCAAAGCTAATACTATCTTGGTAGCTATTTCTTGCTGAAGCCTGCTTTAAACTGAAATGATAGATGCATTAGTACTGAAAGTCAGCGTCAGTGAGTCTCAGTAAAGAAAGGTATGGTGGGCAACAGGAAAGTAACTTCTTTATGCTACATTTTAGAAGGTAGCTTATCTTCTTCTGTCAGGACTAATAATCCTGGCTAGTTTCTGCAGAGGAGACTTGAGGCAAGCCAAGTACGGTTTGGCCTGTGAAATGCCACAGACCAAATTAACAGAGGAGTATGTTGGGAAGGTCTGCACTAGACCAGTCATATGAGGTTAGGTAAAGATGCTATTTGTGAGAGTTTCCTATAGGAGCCTAATTCAGGAATGGTTAAAAACATTGAACAGAGATGTCTGTCTCTTGCAATTCAGAGTAAAACATCTGTTCTTGAAGATACTCACTACTTAACCTATTCACCTCACCTATCATAAGTTCTTTTGGGCTACTTTAAGCAGTTTCCTTGTACATCATGGCTCTGAATCCCATTCACAATGCATAGCTTTTCCTTGGGCACAGCAACAATTACATCTCTGAATAGTTGTCTTTAAGAGATCCAAGATGCTCCTTGTGTCTTTCTTTGGGCAGTTTTCTTCAGGTTCTTCCTGGCTGACACTGCTAGCTGACACCTTTTCAAAAGAGTAGTTTTTCAGTGGAATGGGCATTTGGGTTTGCATCTGATCCTCTCAAGATGACAAGCAGGGCTGTTGCTCAAACACACAAAAATTGCTTTTCTATCCAATGCTAGTTAGGCAAGACAATTTGCTATCAGTGGTGAAAACCAGATGTTACTGTGCAACTTCTCAAGTCCCACAGACTTACATATCCTAGAAGGAAGATGTTTATATTTTACTATGATCATGGCTCTTATAATCACAGAATGGCTAAAGTTGGAAGGGACCTGAAAGATCATCTAATTCCAGCCCCGCCTGCCATGGGCAGGGACACATTCCAGGTTGCTCAAAGCCCCATCCAACCTGGCCTTGAACATGCCATGGAAGTTGAAAAAGTTTGAAATCCCCTCTTGTGCCATTTTTCTGATTACCCTTCAGGTTCTGGAACAGCTCAAGAATTATGTATTCACAATACAGCTGGCCACTAAACAGTTCTGTTTAGTGAAAATTCTGGCAATTTTTTTAATTAAATGAAGCTGTTATTTTTGTCTTGGAATGTAAGACTCTTCTTAAGATCAAGCTCATTGCATTTGAATAATTTCTGATTTTTGGTTGGGGTAGGGTAAGAGTTCTAAAAGCTTTTTTTGACAAATTCTGCATTTTTTTCCCCATGTATTTCTGCAATTTTTTGGTTTACCTGGTAGGGCAAGTTCAGTTTTAAGCAAGTCCAGCAGAACGTTACAGACTGTAGCACAGCCTATTTCATACTTCCCAGAGATCCACTTCATGCATTGCATGCTTCTTTTTTCCTTGTATGTACAAGAAGGAGTTGTAAGTAGCATACACACAGATTCAAACTGTAATTACTTCTGTTCCAAAGGCCTGTTTTTCAGTGTAGGGATTCGCGCTTCATGGACATACATCAAATGAAATCCTTCCCTCCTGTGTACTTGCAGAATACCTCCACTGAAGATGGTAAAACTGGTGAATTAATTTCACTACAGTGATTAGATGTGCACATTGAGACTAGCACGAAGTTGCAGTTTATAGCTGGAGGAGTTCAGTGGAAGCAAGTTGGTTACTTCTGTGGTTGAATATAGAGTGATTTAAGAAGCCTAAAAGGAAATTTTAATCTCCTGCTGAGAAACAGAATACAATAAAAAGAATGCTAGAACCTCTTGAGAATAACTTTCAGTAGAGAAATTAGGGTAAAATCCTGTCACAATTCAAATAAAATTCTTTTGAGCAGGGTTCTACCCAGCATACAGATTTCCAGCTTCCTTTGACTAAAGCCTAAAAAAAGATTAAAGCTCCATGGCAACTACTATCTTAACTCCTGACAGCCTTAGTATAAATTACATCTTGGAAAAACCTAATACTGAAAGTTTTATTTAGGTCACCAGTCAGGTTAGGAAATGGTAGGCTTATAGATACCACCCCAAGTTTTACTTTGCCCCTATATGGTCTCAGCAAGGCAAAGATTTTTGTGGGAGTGGAGGAACAGTATTAGTTTATTTTTTAAATTGATTTATTTTATGGAAAGGGGAAGGAAATGGACAGTGGTTGTGCAATTGATTCAGTTGCCCACAGATACCCCAGCATTCATACTTGTGCTATAGAAGCTATGTGTCCCTTTTGGGCTTGTGTAAAGACACTGCGTTTTTGCTGTTTGAGGTTAACAACAAACATGTTATTATTTTGAGTGGTGGAAATTAATTTAAATGGATATTAAAAGTCTAGAGTAAAGGGAGCCTGCAGTAAACAACAAGACCCTCCAAGTTTCTGTTGTTTGCATGAGGATTATCTGACAATTGTGTTGTAAGTGGAACACAGTTTTATATGTTAACCAGCAGAGCTGGGATGCGGGATGCAAGGTAATCTCACTCTTAAATGGCCTTTGGGAGAATTTTTAAGAAGTTTAAAAAATGGGAAATTATTTGGATTTCTGAGTGTCAGGTCATTGGAATGTCTGCATTGGTGAAGAACTCTTCATGTTAGTTTCATAAAACTTGGAAATAATGAATAATACTTGAAATCATGCCAAACCAGACCATTTAGCATCTTCTAAATAAAAATACATACTTTGGCTATGAATTTCAATGCAGCAATGTGTAATCTAATGATCGTATACACTGGAGCTGCAAATTCATCTATGTTAAGATGATGTTTTATTTAGAAGTAGAAGGTAAGAATAATTTTGAGTCTCTCCCCTCTTGCACTTTTAAAATAATTGTAGTAAACTGCAAAGGTACTCCTGGATGATTGTAAAGAACTCTGCAATAAAATTTGTGATTATCATACCACAACTATTCTAAACTGGACTTCAGAAGACAGACCTCCCTGTTACCAAAGTACTGCCAGATCAGGTAAGTTAACAGAGCATGTGTTGAAGCCATGAGGCTTGCCTTCCTGTAAACATACTATGCACTTCTGAAACCTGCTTGAGGATACGATACGATGATTCCCTGAAAAGTGACATTTTAAGTATTTAACTTTTTCTTAGAGAAATCCTGAATGTTTTGTCACATGCTTGTAGCTGTTGCCACAGAGACAGAATTGGTTTGGGGGAGGTGGGTCAGACATAAGTCTCGTATTTAATAAAATTCCTTCTGATAACACCTCTCTTGCTTGTATTTAATGACTTGTCATCTGTACTTGCTGGCATAAGGTACAACAGCAGAGAAGAAAGCACCCACAAACTTCAACAGCTTGACTTTACAGAGTGTACCAGAGTAACTGAACTGCAGCTTCAGTAACTGCTGACTGTAAAAGGCTTTTCAAACTTACAAGAATGAAATGAACTGAGAAGAAGTTTAAAACTTTTCTTACTAATTCCAGTCATGCAAATTCCTCACAGGAGGAACATCCTGACTGTAACCAGAGACAGTCCTGCACCTATTCGGTCTCTGAATGAAGGATTAAAATAATAATACTGAAACCATAATCCTGGTATTTTGTTTATTCAAAAGCTCAGTAGGAAAAAGTTGTTATTAAATTAAGATCACATTAGTATGCTTGCCAAAACAACAGATAAGGTAACAGATAAGGCACCTTCTTGAGCCTTATGGCCAAAGTAAATCTGCATATAAATTTATGTAAAATGTGCCCAGATTATATAGTCCCAGGTTTCCTTCTCACTAAATTAAGCACAGTTCATAAATGGAATTATCTGATAAATGTAAAAATTACATACTTCCATTCAACTCTTTATAGCTGAAGCTAAGTTCTTTAGGCGGACTGTGCTTTCAAACACCTTTTATTTTCCAGCTGACATAAATTCATTATTTCTAACAACTTGTGCCTTACCTCTCTGCCCGTTTCTCCAAAGGGAGTGCAAACGTGTTCTTCAGCAGATGCTTCATGTCCCATTCAATGGCTTGAATTGAGTATGGAATCTGCACAAAGCAGGTTCTGTCTCTGTTCAAAAGCTGGCTCCGATTCATTCATAAATAAAAGAGGTCATGACCACAAATGATGTTAAAACTGTTTATTCTTGCCTGGCATGGCAAAAATTGGGAGAGATACAGGGTACAAGCTCCTAAACTAAAGCCAGTCATGCAGGTACAGACTAATGAGATGTCACTCAGCTCATTCTTGTGAGATACTGCTTGTGTTTCTACTGAAGGCTAACTGCATCAACTAAAAGCACTTAACTAAGACATCCTAGTTGAAGTCACCCAACTTAGGGCTCTGAACCATGTAAAGCTTCTGCTGGGTCAGGGATCTTACTCCATGCAAAGAAGCTAAAGCACTAACTGTGGTATTGCTATTTCTGCCATGCTTTTGGAACCATGTAGGAAGATGTAATATTTAATGGAGTGTTATGAGTTTCAGCTGAAGATGGTGCTGATATAAACAACTCCATTAAAATAGACTATATAATAGCTTTGGTGTAATTTTATTTCAGTGTATCATTCTAACCAGATCTCTTTTTAAACCTTAAATAAAACCCATTAGAGATCACTATGTATGCTGTAAGACTTCGAAAGATCACGAAAACAGCACAACTATAGAGGCTGACTGGACGTATAGTAGCTCTCGATGCATAGTTTCTGTTAGATGTCTCATTACTTCTGTGCAAGCCTTAAAAACACTAAGTTTATTCGAAGTATTATTTCGATAAGAATGTAGACACTGACATCCTGTCACCTTCTGCCGGAATCTCACTGTGTACTTGGGGATGGCTGGCTGCCTTTATTACTATATTTTCCCTAGATCCTTTGATTTTATTTGATGCTTGGGCTTCTGAATTGTACTTTCTTCAGCCCAGAGTCTCCCTGTGTTGTTTGTGTCACTGTGATTAGTTTTATACCCTCAAGTGGAATGATCAACATCACCAATTCAGCTGTGAAAAAGTGGGAAGCACTGAGTCATATGTAAAGCCAGAATCCCATTAATGAAGATGGCACACAGCAAAGCCTAATTTCAAACAAATCATGCAAATCTTATTTCTGCTTATTTCCAGTTTAGAAGATAAGAAGAGTAGACAGTGATATGTTTGTCATTATAAACCATTGGTTATCTGTCATTTGTTTCATTTCTTAAGGTAGCAAAAAACCTGGCAAGATGACCAACTATAGTTTTATTCTACTTGGTGAAAGGATGCGAGTGGAAAAAAATCATGTAAAAGTCATTTTGTTTAAAAAGATAACTCAAAGTCATTTGAGTTATTAAACATTGTCACTGCTTGACTTAGCAGCAGAAGTACAAAATCTATTAACATTTTCTCTGCATTTCATGAAGTTACCTTAGCATTTGCCAGCTTCCTCATTTTTCCTTTCCGAGCAAGTGATTTGGTAGGGGAACTTGATGACTGGAGTGTACCATTCATGTAATAACAACAGAGAAACATATTCAGGAGTTTACCTACTTTCCATCATGACTCCAAACCCAGTTCTACTGGCATCATCTGTAATTGTTAAGTAGTACACATTTGGCTCATTTTCCAGTAATTTTTAAACCTAACATTTAGAGAAATAGTAATTTTAAGTATCTGTCAGTTAACAGCTCTACTATTAATTTGATGTTAGTCCTAAGGAATAGCACTTTAGTGATTATTTAACAATAATCAATGACAATAAAAATCCCTTAAGATTTCAAGGAATAAGATCAACTTGTCACTAATTTTGCACTATTGCGAAAAAACCCCAAATCTTGAGAGATGAATAAATAGAAACACTGTTTTAAAACACGTTAGGTAATGATATGCTATTCAGTTTTGGAAAGCACACTTGAGGGTGGAGGGCGTTCAAATAAGCAACAAGAGAGAGAAGAGGTGTAGAAGACTGACTTTAATAAAAAATAGTACAAAGCCTAGAAAAAACAGGAATTAAATCAGTAGTCCTCAGTAATGGGAAAGTTTGCTTCTGAGAGGAAAGAGACAATCTGTCTAGGTGAAAAGGACAGTAATTAATGTACTTCAGTTGGAGCACTGATAAATAAAAGACAGTAGGGAGAAAACAAAACAAGAAGGAACTGTTCAACCATAATAATAGTGAAGCACTGGAATATATTACTTTGGAAAGCAAAGATCTCCAGTGACAAAGACGCTACAAGACAGGCTAGACAATCATGTCAGCATCAGTTTAGTTATAACTGATCCTGCCCTTGGGCAGGGGAAATGGATTGGCTCAGCAGTTCTTGAGCTGTGGGAAGGCACTGACATACCACTGGAAGCCTAAACAGAGCTCCAGGAGAATTTAATGTGTCATTTTTCCTTCATTCTACCTTTTTACCTGAAAGTTCTCTCCAAAAATCATTTGAAGAATTCACTCTCAGCCAGCAGGACAGGAGGGGACCAGAGGCATCAGATCCACCCTACCTAAGGGCACATTCTGAGCATAGCCAGTGGCCAGCTGGGTGGACAGTTGTTTTTTCTTGCATTCCCCTGGAGAAAGTGAGCTGAACTGTGCTGAAGGTTATGCTGCCACAGCAGCACGAAGTCAATGGGTAAGGATGACCTTTCTCTTCCCAGTGAAATCCAGATCCAGAACTGAGGAACATTTAAAGGCATAGGATGTAAGGAATGGTGCAGTTTCCCAGGGACATTGAGATTAGGATGAGGAAGAGGAAGCTTCTAAGGATACCTGGCAATTCAGGCAGTAACTGCAGAACACCAGGCACAGGATTCTAGGTGTTGCATGGAAGTACCACCTATCTGTTGGAATTAAAATAGGGATGTTTGTATATATGAAGAGTTTATCCTATTACAGTTGAAAGATAGGCCCAATAATAGTAAATGTTAGTGCTGTTGAAATAAATGACCTCTTAAATGGATTTCTAGCTCTGCTTTCTACTTATTGCATTTGTAATTAATTAATAACAAAATAATTATATTCTCCACACTCACAGAAAACCTGATAGACATTCAGGTATTTTAAGCAGCAAATGTGGACACTATGATTTGGTTTCTACCTATTCAAGAAACACAGAACACTGGAATAATATTTCACAGTATTTTCTTTAGTAAGTTAATCTTTGGTGGAAGGGACTGGCAAAATGAGTACATGAATTTTTAGCAAGTAGAGAACATGTTCAGTAAGCAATCCTTACTGTACTGATCATTTCTGAGTAGTTTAATGAAAACATTCACCATCCAAACTCTTGGTTATTTTTATAAATACCATATCTTGCAGTCACTTTTCAACAGGAAAAGTGCATTTAAACTTATGCTAAATAATACCTACCATTCTGGTTTCCAAGTTTCAAAGTATGATAGTCAATTTTCTCTTCTTCAGTGTTGCTGGGAAGCACCAGATAGTGGCCAGTGAAGGTCAGGACAGCAGTGCATAGAAGAAGCATGGATGTGCCGGTTTCTAGAAGATGGAGCTGGCACAGGGCTTCAAATTAAACTGAGTGAGATGGTGTGGCTGGTATGAACACACTGTCACTGAGGGAGCAGGAGAGCATCTGGCAAGTCAGGGACAAGCTCAAGAACTTTTCTGCAGATTCATGTCCGCACTTTCCTTTTTTATCTCATTTATATCTAAATAAAATTTTTTGTACCCTTTTCTCAATCTTAGCATAATTATTTTAAGTAATTAAGTGGCATTGGTGTTGTTCAATGAACATTAAAACCAAATGGACCTCTAGGCATAAGTCCTTTCATATGGATGTGTAAATTGTTGTATATGCACACGTATGCACTTGTGATAACTTCTTCAGCTGATCTCTTGACCCAATGGAGTGATGACTGAGAAAATCAAGGCAAATCGTGTCAAATGAACACAGGGCTGAGACTATCTACAGTAAGTCAGATGGGAAACTGTTCATAGTAAAGTCAAACACAGCCCACCAGTGATACTTTATATATGCAGATGACAGTAAACAGCAAAGATTATTAATAAACTCTGCAAAGTTGTGAAAAAAACCAATCTGGTTACAGCTCAATGAAAATGTAAAATTCTTATTACAATTTCAAATTTGATCTTTAGAGAGAAAAACCATAGTATTTCCAATTCAAAAATTATTCATTAATGCAAATTAAGCAATCAAAAGGTGGATTTAATTATGATTATGACCCCAGAACACTTACCTGTTCAAGAACTTCCTGATATGAGATCATAATGGAAACTATGGAGTGAAAACAAGACAGATATCGTAAAAAAAAAGGAACATGAACTAGGACAAAATAGCTTCTCAGGATTCTAACAGTTGTAACATAATATATCCATCAGTAAGTAGAACAGCATTTTGAGATTATAATTAATACTATAATTACTAAATCTAATACTAATAATATAATTAATACTATATTATGATATTTTGAGACCAGGCTGGATGGGGCTTTGAGCAACCTGTTCTGCTGGAAGGTGACCCTGCCCATAGCAGACTGGTTGGAACTACAGAATCTTTAATGTCCCTTCCAACTCAAACCATCCTATGACTCTGCGATACACATGATATATTAGGATGTTGTTTCTCACCTTTTCATCTCCAGTAAGCGGGTACTGATCAATGGCATTCACTAATAAGTTCCCATTTAGTCTATTTCTTGTTTTACCTTCTTTTCCAGTCTCCTTTCTCATCTCAATTTCCTTGCACCTTTCCTATAGGGTCCAAAGTTCTGAAAAAGGACTAAACAATATTTGTCACCTGACACAAGTTTTTGATCACATTCATTGAAGTGAAAATCCTCATCAGGAAGGAGGAACAATTTACCTATCACCTAATAGATGATCACTGAAGTTCTAAGGTTTCTGGAAAATCTGCTTCCTTCTCATCTTTTGTATATTGCAAGCAGGTGGTGACAGACTGCACCTTAAATAACTACTGTGAACAGCTATAACAGATTCAAGATAAATTCCTTGTGTTTACTCAGAAGTCTGCCATTCCTGACTTTGAGAGGTGGATGGAAACTAGTGAGGAAAACTGTCAGATGCTTATCTTCCATTTACCCAGCACTGCCTTACCAGTGAACAAAATTTACAGGTTATAGATGGAAAGACAGATGCTTTAAGACAAAGATACTCTGGCTTTAAGGAAGATTACAATGACCATATTTTTTTATTCCAATAACTCATATTTCAATGCAGATTCATGGCCTGGACACTGATGTTTCAGCTCCAGCTCTGCAGTGCTACCGAACTTAGTCTCCTTCTCTCCGTTGCTCATTCTTCTTTTGGGAGGTGTCTCCTGGTACAAGGTCCCTGGTGGCCTTTGACAGAAGACAGGCTGGCAGAATAGGTTGCTCAGGAGTTTTCGTTTGCATTCTGTCTCAGCCAGCCCTTTACAAACCCAGTCTCTAAATTCCCAATGACAAAAAGGTCCCTGGCAAATCATCAGGATTCTTTGATATCACATGAACCATGTTCTGGGATCAGCACCAAAAGATCTTATCCAAACATTTCTCACAGACCTCACAAACACCAGGGAAAACCAACTCCAACAGGCACAGGGAAGAAGGGGTTGCACCTTTCTGCTCCAGTGAGGTCTTTATTGCTGTTATAGGGGTTTATCCCCAAAAAAATGTCTTCCTCCATTTCTGGGAAAGGGAGGCTGAGCTTACAGTTCAGGTCACACAGTGGCTTTGAAACTAGGAAATACAGCTGACCTTCACCAGAATTAAAAGTTCCCACTCAGATATACAATATACTATAAAGAATTGCTAACTTACAGATTTTAACTTTGAGACACTTCCATAGTATCTGAGGGATTTCAGAGAATGCCCCTTATGCTAATGACTGTTGTGACTCGAGAAACTAAAAAAAAGGAAAATTTTTAAAATTAATATTTTGAAATTGAGACTGGACAATCATTCTGTTAAAAGTATTTCACAGTTAGTTGCACAGAGCATGAACATAGGATATGTTCCTTATAGAAAACCTTGTGGAGGATGCAGTCAGTGCCAGAGACAAACTCTCACCTATTGCCAGGAAGGCCAAGCAGTACTCCTCCCTCAAGAATCCTGTTCTCTTTCCTTTGGTGAGGGATGATATAATGACCTATTTCTTCACATACTCCCTTTCAAAAGGTTGTAAGTTGACAGAGTCTAGTAAAAATATATATAAAACCAAAACATTTGCCTGCTTTGTGGAATTGATTATCCAAGGAAACTTCTTGTTTAATTAGGCTTTACATAAATGTAAAAGAAATCCACAGTCATGTACACCCTCCCAAACTTACTTTCAGAGTAAGTTTGCAGTTAGTACTTGAACAATGAGTGTCAGAAAATCTAGAAGAGAGGCTGTAGTGGTTTAAACCCAACCAACCACGCAGCTCGTTCACTCACTCAACCCCCCTTCTTGCC
>NDXB01016518.1:0-49694 GCA_002631895.1 Agapornis roseicollis
CAGGCTGGACAGCATCTTGAGTGACATGATCTAGTGTGTGGTGTCCCAGCACATCTCAGGGGGTTGGAACTGGATGATCACTGGATGATTGATGGAGCCAGGTTCTTTTCTGTGATGTCCAGTGATAGGACAAGGGGCAATGGGTGTAAACTGAAGCTGTTCAGCCTGCGGAAGAGAAGGCTGCATGGAGACCTCATAGCAGCCTTCCAGTATCTGAAGGGGGCCTATAGGGATGCTGGGGAGGGACTCTTCATTAGGGACTGTAGTGACAGGACAAGGGGTAACGGGTTCAAACTCAAACAGGGGAGGTTTAGATTGGATCTAAGGAAGAAATTCTTTCCTGTGAGGGTGATGAGGCACTGGAATGGGTTGCCCAGGGAAGTTGTGAGTGCTCCATCCTTGCAGTGTTCAAGGCAATGTTGGATGAAGCCTTGGGTGGCATAGTTTAGTGTGAGGTGTCCGTGCCCATGGAAGGGGGTTGGAACTGGATGATCCTAAGGTCCTTTCCAACCCCAACTATTCTATGATTCCCTGATTGTAAATGTGTGAGCCTGACATCTGGTTCCAGCTGCAAGATCAATTCTAATTGTGGATAAAAGATTACATGGTGACCATAAATTATGTCTTCTCTGAATGATGCAGGTGCCAGTATCAACGTATGTTAAACTCCCTGGATGATGAGGCTGCAGGGACAGCTTCTGTGCCAGGGAGAAGAGGCCGGGGCTGCCCCAGGCCAGGTCCCCAGGCAATCCCAGCTGGCTGCAATGGATCCACCGCAGGGCACAGCTGAGCCCGGCAGCAGCAGTGGTGGTGCACCTGGGAAAGCATGTTTAAGAAAGGGTAGAAAACACCGTGCAGCAGTTGAGGGAGAAACAGCACTGCAGACACCAAGATCAATGAAGAATGAAGGGGATGAGGTGTGTTAGGAAGAATGTCTTTACCTTGCAAAACATGAAATGGTGTTGAAGGGTAATGCGTTCATCTGAGAATCAAAAATTATGTAGTTTCCAGGTTTTTAGTTAAATCATGACAAATTAAGCCATGAAGAGAGAGATGTAAATATACTGCAGATAAATGTTGAAAATGCACAGAAGGGAAACTCAACCTACAGGAGTGGTAACTACAGATAATGTGTGCGTTGGCTTGTGCCTGAAGGACTGCTCAGGAAAAGTGAAGCTGAATTTAAGCATTTTAATAGATGACACAAGAAGATCCACTGAAAGGTAAAAACTGTCTAAAAAAAGAAAATTTTTTTGTTGGAAAGTGTCCTGGGTTCAGCAGTTGCAGTCAGTTTTTCTTCTCTTTAGTAGCTGTGTTTTGACTTAACCCAGGAACAAGGCTGATAAGGCCGATGTTTTTGGTTGTTGCTGAGCAATGTTTGCCCTGACCAAGGACTTTGTGAGCCTCATGCTCTGCCGGGGAGGAGGGGNGCAGTTGCAGTCAGTTTTTCTTCTCTTTAGTAGCTGTGTTTTGACTTAACCCAGGAACAAGGCTGATAAGGCCGATGTTTTTGGTTGTTGCTGAGCAATGTTTGCCCTGACCAAGGACTTTGTGAGCCTCATGCTCTGCCGGGGAGGAGGGGGGGGGGCGGGAGGAAGGAGGGACAGGACCCAAACTGACCAAAGAGGTATTCCATACCATAGCACGTCATGCCCAGGGGGTAACTGGGAGTTACCCGGAAGGAGGGGGAACTTCCCAGTCGGGCTCATTTTCGGCAGGTGGTATTGTACCCTCTTCCCTTGTTTTCCTTGTCGTTATTATTGTTGGTGATAGCAATAGTGATTTGTGTTATACCTTAGTTACTGGATTGTTGTTATCTCAACCCATGGGAGTTGCACCCCTTCGGTTCTTCTTCCCCCATCCCTCTGGGAGCGGGGAAGAAGGAGGGGAGGGCAAGAAAGGGGGGGGGTGTTGAGTGAGTGATCGAGCTACCTGGCTGTGTTTAAACCATGACAGAAAGTTTGTTGAGGTTTGTCAAAAGTGACATTTATTGTATTTTGATATTTTTTGAGTCAGCTTTGGTAGCTGTTATGCTGTCTGAAAAACAATGAAAGCAAATACCTTTAAAATTATTTTTTGAAAGAATTTTTATTAGCAAATTGAAACCTTTTTCTTCCTTTCTTTTTTTTCCCCCAGCTCTAACTCTTATGTGCATGTTAACAATGGGTTTGCCATTTGTAGTAACAACAACATGCAGGAAGTTGCATTTCTTTGGAGCCTAAACTTCTTGCACTGCTATTGCTTCAAAGCTAGCTGTGCTTGTTTTCTAATTTTAGTATCATTGTTAAGTATTACTCACTTTTATATTCTTGAAGCACACATTTAAAAAGATTAAAGGATAGGGAAAATAGGTGTGCTTGATCATAATTATAGAGTTCTTTTAGAAGAAGCACGCATATCTTAAAAATGACGTTAGAATTATGCCATGGTTGCATAATAACTTCTAAGTGGTGCATTTTAATAGAAAGTGGAGGACACAGAACAGAGCTTCATATTTTGAAACGATTTTATACAACGCATGCTTTTTGCTTGCTGTATGGCTTATTCGGTATCACATTTTCAAAGTGTGGACTTTAAGACAACAAAAGCCAGGTTGGTCATCAGGTCCAGCTAGGACTAACCTGTGCTGCCTTCTCTGTTTTGACGTTCATGCTCCCTGAAAGCACATCTCAGCTGGGAGGGAAATGGGCAGTCCTTCAGATCCTATTTCCTACAATTTTTTGTATTTTTTTTTCCCCAAAACAGTTGAGAAAAAGCAGGGAGGGGAGAGAAGAAACCACAAAATACCTCCTGCCTGGCTGCTGGGAACATCTTGGTTTAGTTTCTAAAGAAATGTTGTCAGGGTAAGAAAGAAGTGAATTTCCAAAGGTCACTTAGAAATTGGAATTATCTATCTTTTTTTCTATGAAATGTCAGTGCCTTAACCCTTAGTTTGGGTTGTATTTTCCCTTTCTGATAAATCTCTGTCCATGAGGCACAGAAATGTGTGCGTAAGTCCTGCATGGTGCTCCTAGCCTGCTGGCTAGGCCTGCCAATTCAATTTGATTAGATTCGACTTGACTCAATTTAATTCAACTCAATTCATAACATTACATTGCTTAGGGCAGTCTTTAGGCTGTGCATCTAATCACTGCCACTTTGTGTGAATAGTGCTTCATCTCCTTCTGTATACCAGATGTAGTCTGATGACTACATCAACAACTTTGTGTTTCCTAAATGATGGCTCTTGGGATCCTCACTTTTTGACTATGAGATTTAAACACCAGAAGTGTGATCTTTGAGACAAAGAGGCACAACAGAACAAAATGGAATAGAAACCATGGGGAAAACTTTCTGGGAAATGATGTAATCCATACGTAGCCTCATGAATATGTATGTATGCCTGGTGACTATATAAGGACTTCTTGTGTAGCAATACGGAGACACACGTTAGGGGGAGCTATCCCCCCTGTCTCCAAGTGCTGCAATAAAGAATACCTGTTTGCCAACTTAAACTTTGTTGGTGAGTTTGTTCCTGGAGTTTTCTCCGAATCATCTTGTTCCATGCAGCTTTTGCACACCCTGTTCCTTAACTCAAAAAGCAGCTTATTGAGCTGGATGACTTAACGTTTTGGAAAGGGGAGATCCCTTTGCCATCCCAGGGACAGTCGACCAGTTGATGGAAAGTGTACAGAAAGCGGCATGTCTGCAAATGATGTATGATTGGGGACTTAGACTTAAACAGGAGTCCCTGATGATGATACCACTCAATTCCGAACATATGGTTCCCCTCATTCGATGTCTTCCCAACTCCCTAAAGCTGCGGGGATCCAATTGCAGAGAAAGACACAAGCAACATCCCAAACTGAAAAGGCTGTTGCTGCCCTGGAAGGATCTGATCAAAAGACAGAAAAGAAAGTATGGACATAGAGTCATAGAATAGTTAGGGTTGGAAAGGACCTTAAGATCATCTAGTTCCAACAACCCTGCCATAGGCAAGGGCACCTCACACTAAACCATGCCACACAAGGCTTTGTCCTTTGACATGGGGGGAAGTTGCCCAGGAGTTGATTAATTATTGGAGAAAATACAGTCCCATCAATATTTCCAGTAAAACTGATATTAAGGGACAGAGGTGAACAGAGGTAAAAACCCCTCCTCACCTGGCTAACGGGAAAAGGCAGACACCCCCTACTTGCCCGGGAGGTAGAAATATTCCTAATAAAAGGCAAGAGTTGTGGACACTGAGGTGTTCCTAAAGATTTAATGGATGGATCATCCACTGCTAAATTGGAAAAGCTGGTGTTAGAATGGCCCAAAAGAAACCCCATGGGCCCTAAAGAAAAAGAAAAATGTGGAAGCCCACAGTGCCCCCACCACTAACTAGCTCCTCCCCTTGATTGCGAGAGGAGGGCTGGAGAATGGGTATATTCAACAGCTCATTGTAAGCCTTGAAGAGGGGAATTGTACGATGAAATGGTAAGTTGTAAATTCAAAACACTCTGTTAATTGCAAGCTGTAAATTGGGACTGTTCTGTTGAGAGCAAGATAGGGCCAGTTCATCAAGGTAATGAACAAATCAGAACAAACTGACCTAAACCATGGACACAGTTGCTAAGTAATTCACAAGAGTCTTTTGTACATGCGCAAGCACAGAGGTTAATCAGCAGACACAGTGAGGAAGACTATCGATGACCACCAGAAACCTCTCAGGATCACCACCCAGCCAGGAAGTGACTGTGTAATTAAAATGCAAATATTGTAATTCCAGGAAATCTAGTGAATATTTGTAAACAAATTGGTGGGGCCCCACTTGGGAGGCTTTGATAAAGTATTGTAATGAATTATACAGTATTGCAGACTGGCTACCTGGAACACTAATGAATTGCTTAAGAACCTATTTATAACCTAAACTGCATTATTCAGTTTTAAGCTATCCTAGAAATCATTACCAGTGATACAACCCGTGCCCTTGATCTGTTAGCAGATCAGGCCAGGCAAATGCAGACCACAGTATTTCAGCAGTGCATGATTCCTGGCTACTTGCTAGCCATGGAAGGGGGAGTTTGTGGCAAATTAAATGATACTAATTGTTGTCTGAAAATCGATAATGATAAAGTAGTAATACAAGTAGCATCTGGAATTCAAAAACTGGCTGATGTAACTGCTGCCTCTCCTAATGGAACTAAGCAAATCAGAGTAATATGTCCACAGAATCAATTGGTTGTAAAAATAATTTAAATCACTGCTCTTTTCATTTCTTGTCCTCTTTTGCACTGTCTCTTTTCCAAAACCACCTGGATCCAGAACAATCTTTGAGACACCAAGTCTTGTGTGAGACTGATCTAAAATTGGACTCCACTGACCATTGTCTCAAAGATTGATATGAGAAGCTGGGATAGAATTCCATCAATCCATTGTCTCAGAGATGGCTGGGAGGAGTTGAGATAAGGCTCTTCAGTCCACTATCTTGATTACTGCATGAGGAATTGCTACCCATTATCCCAAGAATTGCTGCTGACATGTGCAGCTGAAGAGCTGGCTGCAAGACCAGGGAGACTGGTCCACCAGGAACATGTAATACATGACATTAAGAACATAGGTACTCCCCTGCAACTAATTATAAAAGGGGGAAAATACATCGCCAAGGTGGGTATCTTCAAGGGGACAACTCCAGAAGGACACCTGCAGGAGGACACCCACCTCCTACAGGCTCTCAGGGGACACTCTGCTCTGGTACTGACTACAAATGCTGAAGGACTCCCACCACCTCTGACAACAGATCCCCATGGACCACTGGATCCATGGTGGTGATTCTCTCTCTCTCTCTCTCTGCAGCCCGAATCCTTGCTTCATTCCCATCCTTTTTGTCCTCCCTTTCTCTCTATTTTGTATTCCCTTTTTTTTCTCTTTTCTTCCTCTATTTTCTCTGTGGTTGTATTCTTAGCAGAGAGATAATTTGGGGACCTTTTCTCCCTCCTACCTTCTGTAAAACCACAGAAGACCATCTGTTACTCCTATGGTGGGAGTAGAAAATATGTTTACTTTTAGTAACTTTCCATCAAGGAGATAAAATGAGTTAACAGTGTGTATCTACCAGAGTACCGGTGATCTATGGGCTGTAATCTTAGCATTAAGGGACTGAAAAATACAGATACGCCTTTATATTCCTGTATATCATGCCCATCAATACTTCTGTGAATCTCTTTGTGCAATGCATATAGTTTGAACACCAGTGCCTCCAGAATACTAATTCATTTAGAAATAAGTCACCTCAATCAACTGAGTTGGTAGAAATTTAATTGTTTAAATTAAACAATGTGCCGGATTTCACGTATGTACTTGTTTCTTCTTTGAAAACAGATTTACAGTTCTGCTTGCTGGTACTAAAAAAGCATGTTTTGAATATTTGAAAGACAGCTGAATTGTTCTTAACTTATAGGAAAGATTGCTGCTAGACACCTCTTATTTAACTGAAAGAGCTAGGGCCAGATCTCTTTTTACCTTATTTTGATGATTCATACGGCCTTTTACAAGCATACCTTTGTGTCCATTATTTTGTTTTTATAGGGGAGCAGTATCAGCCTTGAGCTTCATCCCTCAAAGGTTCCCCCTTTAGGAAATCTGTTTTATTTCCTTGCATGTATGGAAACACATAGCTTGAAGACCCTGGGTGCTAGGAGGCACTCCATCCAGGCTGTCACGCTGAATCCTGCTGTGAAAAAACATGACACATAAATGGACTGAGTAGGTGTCTCACGTGTCATGGAGCTCTCTTAAAAAATTGTACTAGTAAAACAAAGATGAATCATTCTAATACAGAGAACTGGCAGCCCACCAGGCCATTAATTCTAACATGTCATGCAAGAAACTAAAGTGTTTCGCATAAGTAAAACAAAGAAAGTCGTCAAATTAAAGATGGTTATAATCAAATGAATGGATCTGAATGACTCATTTGAATGCTTGAATGTGCTGCCTGAGGTAGCTAAGGGAAGGAGTGATTAATGACAATGGATTAGTTGAAAAGCAGCATATACATAATGAAATCATAATAATTTGCTTGCTGAGCTAATAATAAATGTGAATATTAATGAATTATTAATTCTTGCTATATAGCTGTGTAATTCCTATGAAACCATATACCATGGACTCTATCAGTGGATGCAATTTAGTTGCTTATTTTGTGAATAACCTGATGAATTACTTACAAAAGAGCCAAAATGCATGGCACTAGATGCTGAGTTTATACAAATCTATATAGCCATATTTGGTGAAAACAACCCTGAACCTGTTCTCATGCAAAGAATCAGATTAGCTTATTGAGCTTGAAGTTTTTAGAAACTCTCAGAGTCAATCTGGGGTTTTAGAAAGCAGACGTTCTTTATTTTGCAGCACAGGACACACACGCAAATCCTTTCGCAAATGTGAGCACACCTGGAGCCTACAGGCAGCATCCATTATCCAGCAAACTTATGCATATTTACAACCTTTCCAGGAACTGTTTTACATTAAATTTTATGCAACTACTTGTAATATTTGCATTTTAATCATGCATGTGCTCTTCTTGCCAGAGGTGGTCTTGAGGGGTCTCTGATCATCGTTGATAGTCTTCTGCTGATTGATCTCTGTGCTTGTGCATGTGAAAATACTCTTGTGAATTACTTAACAATTGTGTCTGCGTTTTAGATTAGTTCTGATTTGCTCCTCATCTTGAAGAACTGGCCCTGCTTGTCTTGGTCATTCCTTTCTCATCTTCACAGTCTACCCTTGTTTTATACATACCTCAAGTTGCAACCTAACATCTTTCTGTAAGCTGAGTGGTCCCAATTTACAAACTAACATCTTGCTGTCAATAGAGTGGTCCCAATTTACAACTCAGCATTTTAGCTTACAACAGGATGGGATCGTTTTTACCTATTTTTTCCTATAGTCAGAAAGGAATGTGTACTTCCAGTGGGCATTGCAGCTCAGCATTATTAACTTCTGCTGTGTTTTAGTCCCACATCTTAGAAATCAGTGTACTACAAAATGGATCAGAAAGGGCTCCTGTTACAACACGTGTCACTTCTTTGCAAGGCAGGGAGCACAGTTCATTACTGAAAAGAAGAATAGCAGTCTGAAGGGAGTCGTTTCAATTCCTTGTCATCTGAGAAGACTGGTAGTTGCAGTGTATGTGCGCGATACTCCAGAAAAGGGGGAATAGAATGATAGGATTTTGGGAAAACATCATAGTGAAAAACAAAGCCATGATGAAGCTGATCTGTAGTCAGATGAATTAAAGAGTAAACATCATGACAGTAAGAAGAATATTGTAATATTAACGTTGAAGGAAGAAACAACAGCCACAAAGCAAAATATTCACATGCAGTATAAGAATATTGTGAGCATATTGTGAGCATCCAGGAGCAACCAATGTTCTTTTTGAGTGGATTAGTGTAACCACAGGCAATTATTTAAATAAAATGGCTTATGATATAGGTGCTGCTCAGACATGCTCCTGTTTAGCATGATACCAATTTGGCCCTGCACAGACTTACTGAGTGAACTTAAATCAGTTAATAAAGCGTTCTCTCTCTCTGTTCATCAATTATAAAATAAGACAATAATAGAATCATAGAATGATTCTATGGAAGGGATCCTAAAGATTATCTAGTTTCAGCCTCACTGCCATAGGCAGGGATACTTTCCACTAGATCAGGTTGCTCAAAGCCCCACTCAGCCTACCCTTAAACACTTCCAGGGATGAGGCATCCACGTCTTTGAGCAACCTGTGCCAGTGTCTCACTACTTTCTTAGCAAAGAATATTTTCCCAGTGCTCAATCTGAGTCTGCCCTCTTTCAGTTTAAAACCAATCCCCCTTGTCCTGTCATTATGTGGCCTTGTAGAAAGTCCCTTTCCAGCTTTCTTGGAAGACAACACTCTTCCAGTACATGAAAGAGGCCTGCAAGAAATGCTTTTCCTGCCTTGATTTTGCAGACTATGTACACTTAGTAGGTTGAGGACCCATTCCTTCTTAAACTTCTTTTGCCATAGCAGCTGCCAAGTCAGGCTTTTGTGTAGATGATCTCTTACATTTCCATTTATAGTGATAAGGCTTCAGCTGAAGTGCTGAGAATGTCATCAGGGCTTGATCCATTGTTCTTAATTACAAAGCTCCCAAGGGCTACAAAGGTTCTGGCTGACTGGGCAAGAAGGAGCGTAAAAATTTCAGAAGTACAGAAAATTAAATAGGATTAATTTATTGCTATGTTTTGCTGAGGTTTTTAACTGGTCATTTGCTGGAATACACAGGTCTCACACTGCAGGGGTGTGTGCTCATACTGTGTGGACACAACCACTGCTGCTGAAGCTTTCCAAGGATTTGTTGTTTCTTTTTAGAGGTTACTAGAATTATTTTCACCTGCTTTGTCAAGCACTCTGATGTATTGATTGCCTCATCATCACAAGGAAAGTTCACAGGACCTCAGTACCTTACCAGGCATATCTGTGTTTTAGCCTGAGAGATAAAGCAAAAGCTACTATATAGAGCAAATGTCTGCCAACGAAATACATGTATTGCTGTTTGGGAGGCAGGCATGGGCTTCTTTTCTTTTGTTGCTTTTTACTGTTGGCTCTAGAATTAAATTCTAATTTTTCCTAAGATGATCTATTTCTGTTTCTTGATTTGCATATTTCAGTATGCCTGTGTTCCTTTTCTAAACCTAGAGTGGGATATTGTGCAAAATTGATTGAAGTGATCTTTCTGTTTGATTCTAGGATTACAATTTAATTTTCTATGAACACAGTGCATATTCTGGGTATAATACCAAAAAGTCTGTGCTTCACTTAGCTAGGCGAGAAGAAAACACAGTCTATGAATCCTATACATGCCTGGCATGTCACTGGTGACAGAGAAAACTATTTAGTTAAGTAGTTTGATAGACAATTACAGGGATAAATTATTTGTTCCTTTTGAACTGGTCTGTAACCTGACCCTGTTGCTTCAATTGAGCTCAGGTTCATAGAAAGTCCCATATAAACTAGTGAAGCCATGAACAGACCTAGAAACACCTGAACTGCTGTTAGGAAAGCTGAGGACCTGGGATGTTGTGATAGTTTTTGCAGGAAGCTCTTGGAAGTTTGCAGAAATGGTCTTGGAAATAGGTGCTGCTGGATCCTTGCAGCAGAAAATTGGATGTTCTTCCTCTGCTCATTACAGCTCAGTCTGCCTCAGGGCTGGGAGAGAGTAAGATGTAGATCTTTTTAAGTTCTATACAGGCTAAAAGTACAGGTAAATCTGTCCCCTCTGTACTACTCACAGAGAAATCTGTGTCTCTGTGCATCATATACAGATGAAAACACTGGTAGTTCGCTGGCAGATCTTTAATATCTTTTCTGAAGTTAGTGATACTTTGTGAATGTGTCAGGTAATTGATATACATCTGGGTAGCCAGATGTGGTTCTCTTTTTGCTCCAGCCTCAAAAACAACCAGTAAAAGTTGTTGTTTTGAATCTCTGTAATATACAGTAATTGCTAACAATCAGCACTAGTAATATTTTTCTAACTAAATGAACAAAAGGGTTTTTGTGATGGAGTCACATGAATTGTACCTTTTTGGTTGTCCACAAAATTCTGTCATTTTCTGTCAGTCTCTGGATAATTTTATAGGCTTAGGGAAAATGCATGTTGCTTTGATCTGTTATGGGTATTACTGACTTTTTTTCCTCAAAAGTATTGTTTCTTTCCCCCAGGAGTTTAAAGGAACATGAAGATAAAGTGGAAGAGAAAACCATTGAACTTCAAGCTAATACGAATAAAAAGTTATGCTGCGTCAGGCCATAAAGTGCTGGGGCGTGTTTAGACAAGACAGACATTTATATCTCACTACATGGCACCATCAGATTCGCTTTATCTGCCAAATATTTCTTCTGCTGTGTTGTGAGTGTAGGTGTAAGTGAAACTTAAAATCCTTGCATGCTCTGATCTTCACTTTAACAAATATTGACTTTGTTAATTGACGATGTACTTGGGACACTAACAGTCTTTTATTCTGTCTGATGCCCAACACCACTGAATCCTGATTCATGATCATGCTTGTAGAAGCTGTTGCATTATTAGTAACAAGAAATGATTTTATAGGAAGAAAACTACTTGGAATGTGAAGTAAATTCTTACTGGTGTGGATGACCTATCTTCTGAATCCTTCTGTTTATTTCAGTGCTCTTCAGATCATGATTTTGTGCTCACCTTTGTTACAGTGTTTTTAAGAATTCACATAGTACCTGGTTGGTTGTTTAAAAGCAACACACCAGCTAGGTGTAAGGTGGTATTTTCAATCTTAATGTGAAATATACATGAGCAAAGGATTGAAGAACCAAGATTCTTCATAAATAGCATTAATTCATTTATACTACACGTTGTTGCATATAGGTTCTTGATAAGAAAACCTTCCTCCCACTTAGGTGTGATGAATAAAGTATGTTTAGATGGGTCACTCAGATACCATAAAGGCTTGCCTGAGTTGTCATGGAATAAGCTGGCGTGTTTTGATTGTGAAGCGATGCTATACAAGTATCTAGCTTAGTTTCCAGAAACAGTAAAATTTCTCCTTGCTTCCAGAGACATGCTTAGGAACCCCTAAAACCCAAAAGGAGCAAAATGAGCATCCATTAATGAAAATCAATAGGCTTTCTGTTCATTTCCCAGGGCTGCTTCTTGAAGTCCATTACTAGGTGGTTACTATCCATTAGTCCATTTATCCATTATTTATTTATTATTATAATTATTTATTAGTCCATTATTTATCCATTACTATCCAGTTAGTCCATTACTATGAGTCACCTTATTGGCTGTTACATGCTATCTGCCACACTAATATTCTCAGAATTTAATTGCCCAAAGGCTAGAGTTGAACTAATGCAAACTCCTAATTTAAACTTCAACAAAAACAACTGCTTATCCTGGGATTGCTCCGACCCAGCTGTAGGACCTTGCACTTGGCATGGTTGAACTTCATGAGGTTGGCATCAGCCCACCTCACAAGCATGTCAAGGTCCCTCCAGATGGCATTCCTTCCCTCCAGCGGATCCACCCAACCACACAGCTTGGTGTCATCGGCAAACTTGCTGAGGGCGCACTCAATCCCACTGTCCATGGCACCAACAAAGATGTTGAACAAGACCGGTCCCAACACCGATTCCTGAGGGACACCACTCGTCACTGGCCTCCAGCCAGACACTGAGCCATTGACCACAACTCTTTGCGTGCGGCCATCCAGCCAGTTCTTTATCCACCGAGTNAAGACCGGTCACCGATTCCTGAGGGACACCACTCGTCACTGGCCTCCAGCCAGACACTGAGCCATTGACCACAACTCTTTGCGTGCGGCCATCCAGCCAGTTCTTTATCCACCGAGTGCCCCACCTATCAAATTGATGTCTCTCCAATTTAGAGACAATCTAAATCTGATCATTTGTGATCTAATCTAACCATTTGTGTGTATGTTCTCCATTTGCCTTGATGTGTGTAGCACCCAACTTTTGTACAGCATACCCTACATTTGGCATGGACATGACAAAAGCAGGTGCTTCACTCATTTCAGTTTAGAAATTCCTTGCACAACCTGCCCTGCTGCTTTTAATGGCACCAATACATTTCAGTGTAGAAAGTGACTTTACAATGTGGTTACAGTCAAAAATGTCTACATGTAGGAGGTTTCACTCATCTGTTGTTTGCTTTTCTCTACTGGCAGACATGTCATTTAATGCAAATCAGTTTCTGTTACAATAATACTTGTTTCAAAGGGATGAACAACAGTCTTATTACAGCTTCATAATACAGATCCATACAATACAGGGTTGCTATGTCAGTTGGTAAGCCTTAATAGTGTATATTCAAATAACCTTGATCAAATCTGTCTTGCAGTGCAGTATAATGTAGTTCAGTCATTTGCACCTGGGAGCAGGCCATGCAGAAACAGCTCACACTCACAGGGGAACCACACTAAGCTTTGCAGGTGAATGCTATACCTCTGAGCTAAGCAATGGTAGTCTTGAGGCTTTTCAGCCCCTAGCAGAGGTATCCAAACTGGTATTGGCTGCAGCAATACTGAGCTCACCACTGGCCCTCAAAACCACATGAGAAGCATAGCAAAGTAGTTCATATCTAGTTCCATTTATCTGTATTTAAAGATGAGGTTACAAACAGATGAGACAACTAAACACCTTGCTGCTACTGAAGATGGTCTGCCAAGCCCTCTAGACTTCTCTCACAACTGAATCTCAGCTGGTTTTTTTCCACCTATATCATCCTACTAGTGCCAGATTTTACCAGATTTTACTTGGCTTCTTCAGCTCACTAATGCAGTAGAGAACTGTCTTCTTTTTCTCCTCCCTTCTTTCTTGAGATTTTGACAAGACAGTAACGTAAACTGATTTATTCCAGAGTTCTACTGACTTGTAAAAGGTAAAACAGAGGAGTAATGACTGGCAGGGACAGTGAGTCACAAACCCACCCTCTACTCTCCTCCCTGAAAAAGACAGCTTGTGAGCATTTACAGCAGCTATACCGATACAGCAATATTCACACTCCTGATCGCTCTGCAAAAGCAAGACTTAAGTTTAGTTCTGCAGGAGCACTGAATCTTGCAAATAGGCACATTGGGATTTTCCAAAGCTGATAATGTTCATTTTACAATGTGGTCATTGACAAAACAGAAAAGATACAAAGAGGAGGCTGAATACAGTGTCAGAAGATCTGGAAAATACCACTATTACATATGCTCAGAGCACAGATCTCAGAACACATGAGATAAAGCTGGCACAAGATCAAATGTGGATGAACAGGGCACCATACAAAATGTAATAGAGGGATGATAGCTGTGGCTGCTGCTGTTTTTTTTTTTCAAGTCCAGCCAAAACCCAAGCTGAGCACATATTGCAAAAATACAGATACACACACAGCACTAGCGTCATCCCTCACAAAGACAACACAAAGAGCAATGTCTTCACTGCTCATCACCCACATAACACAAACAGCAGCTCAAGTAACATTAGTGACATAATATTCTATTTGAATGTCTCAGTTCCACTTGCTTCCCTATTCCCTTCCTGTTCATGCTATGAAAACTGGAGACTTCCAGTGAAAAAGCCCTGGGCTCTTCAGGGAATGAGAAAAGACTTGCAATGATGTGTAAGGTCCTGTACCTGGGTCAGGGCAATCCCAAGCACAACTACAGGATGGGCGGAAACTGGATTGAGAGCAGTCCTGAGGAGAGGGACTTGGGGTCTTGGTTGACGAGAAGCTCAACATAAGCAGCAGCGTGTGCTTGCAGCCCAAAAACCAACCATGTCGTGGGCTGTATCAAAAGGAGCTTGACCAGCAGGTTGAGGGAGGTGATTCTCCCCCTCTACTCTGCTCTAATGAGACCTCCCCCGCAGTACTGCATTCAGCTCTGGGGCCCTCAGCACAAGAGGTATGTGGACCTGCTTCAGTGAGTCCAGAGGAAGGTCATGAAAATATCAGAGGGCTGGAGCATTTCTCCTATGAAGAAGGGCTGAGAGATTTGGGGTTGAGAAAAAGAGAGAAGGCTTCAGGGAGACATTATAGCCTTATAGCACCTAAAGTTGGCCTACAAGGAAGCTGGAGAAGGACTTTCGACAGTCCATAGTGAAAGGACAAAGGGAAATGGCTGTAAATTGAAAGAGGGTGAATCTAGATAAGGTATGACCCAGAGTCCAATTTCATGATGGACAGCTGCATCATGATCTCTGCTTACCTTTACCAAAAAGCTTTTAGCAATGAGAAGGATCTGTTAGCATCAAGGAACACTGAAAGTTGACAACTCCCATCCCTGTTTGATGACCACCTGGCCAGTAGAATTCATCCAGAAGTAGAGCCTTGTAGCATGCTAGTCATCTCTATCTGCTGTGAGCATTAAATAACATACAATTGCTGTTCGTAAAGGTATACAGAAAGATGACTATGACTAGGATCCTGGGGAGAGAAGAATAGCAGTGGAAAAGAGAGAGCACTGAAATCATAAGAGGTGCGTATCAGCAACCTTCAATCACGGTCAGTTGGAAAGGAAAAGAAAGACTAGACTATCTGTATCCATATTTATGGGAATGCTCTCTGTATGTGAGTAACAAGTAGTGGGGAGACTGCTCTCTGTGTTGCCTGCATGGCTGATGATGTTAATTTTGTTTATCTGCATCTTTGCAATATGTACTCAGCTTGGATTTGGCTGGACTTGTAAAAAGGAGCAGCAGCAGGCACAGCTATGAGTCTGAGATGGGAAATGCCTCCTGGGTCTTAGACCGCACCAGATTTAGTGGTAATAGATGAAGAAAAAGAAATCACCTCAGGATTCAGCTGCTCCTTAGCATTGTCTACACTGCTAGGGGGGTCTCAGTATACACTAATAAATGTCCAAATAAAAATGATCCCACAGAAGTCCCAGGGAATGATCCCATAGCAATCACAGGGACAGCTACAGGTTGGGCAGAGAGGAGATTCAGAGCAGCCCTGCGGAGAAGGACTTGGGGGTGGTGGTCGATGAGAACATGAACATGAGCCGGTTGCAGTGTGCGCTTGCAGCCCAGAAAGCAACCGTATCCTGGACTGCATCCAAAGGAGTGTGACCAGGAGGTCCAAGGAGGTGATCCTGCCCCTCTGCTCTGCTCTTGTGAGACCTCACCTGGAGCATTGTGTGCTGTTCTGGTGTCCTCAACATCAAAAGGACATGGAGCTGTTGGAACAAGTCCAGAGGAGGCTCCAGGGACTGGAGCATCTCCCATACAAAGACAGGCTGAGAAAGTTGGGGCTGTTCAGCCTGGAGAAGAGAAGGCTGCATGGAGACCTCATAGCAGCCTTCCAGTATCTGAAGGGGGCCTATAGGGATGCTGGGGAGGGACTCTTCATTAGGGACTGTAGTGACAGGACAAGGGGTAATGGGTTCAAACTTAAACAGGAGAGATTTGGATTGGATCTAAGGAAGAAATTTTTTCCTGTGAGGGTGGTGAGGCACTGGAATGGGTTGCCCAGGGAGGTTGTAAGTGCTCCATCCCTGACAGTGTTCAAGGCCAGACTGGACAGAGCCTTGCGTGGTATGGTTTATTGTGAGGTGTCCCTTCCCATGTCAGGGGCATTGGAACCAGATGATCTTAAGGTCTTTTCCAACCCTAACTATTCTATGATTTTAGGATTCTATTAAATAGTGGCAATTGTGTTTAATACTTCTTGTTAGCATGATTCTTACAGTTGTGTAGAACAGCAGCTAAAGTATCTTTCTGTCATCGCTATGGAGATTATGTAGCTGAGCAAACTTAGACTTCTGAAGGGTGCTATCGATCAAGAAACTGTAGTCATACAAAATCATCATGACAGGCATCTATCAAATGATTAAAAAATTATCTGCTGGCAGGTCTCAAAATATCAAGCTAGGTAAGCAAGGCATGGTTTATCATGAAAGGGAATGTACTTTATCAGATCTGCTGATAGCTTACAAAGCCTCTGTCCTTGGAAGTTTTCAAGGCAGGTTTTACACAAAGACACAGGGGTTTGGCATAGCTTTGGAGAAAGTTCTGCTTGGAGCAGTAACTTGGACTTGAAACCTTCAACGTTTCCTTACAACTTTCCCGTGGTAGAGATGGAAGAAAATAATCTTTTAGTCAAGCAAACCTTTCTGCATGTCTGCTTTGTATACCAGCATTAAAGCTTAGCAGTTTGTCTGAGACTGCTACAACACCCTGCAACATAGCATCCTAGGGTGCTATGAAAGCACTCTATGGTGCAAGACATTCACAAGAATGCAAATGTCAATCCTATCTTCCAGAAGAACAAAAAAGGAGGGTACAGACAACTGTAGGGTGTTAAGCCTTGTCACAATTCCTGGGAAAGTGAGAGCAACTAATCCTGGAAGCCATTTCCTGACAAATGAAGGATAAGATGGTGATCAGGAATAGTTAGCATTGAATTACAAAGGGGAAATTATGCTTAACTAAGCTGGTAGTTTCTACAGTGAGATAACTAGCTTGGTGGGTAAGGGGAGAGTCCTCAATGTTGTTTACCTCAACTTTTGTAACGCTGTTGACACTGTCTCCTATAGCATCCTCATTGATAACATGGCAAAATAGAGGTTTGATAATTGGACAGAAAAGTGCTTTGAAAATTGGCTGAATAGCTGGGCCCAGAGGGTCTAAAGAAGAGAATGCTCAAAAGAGATCTTGATCAGTGTGGGTAAATACATGATAAAGGTGGGGAACAAGGGGAGAGAGCCAGAGGCTTTCAGAACTGCCCAATGACAGAACAAGAGGCTACAGGCACAAGCTGAAGCATATGAAATTCCATGTGAACACAAGAAAATATGTCAGATTTTCTTTTTTTTTTTTTTTTTAATGTAGAGGTGGTCAAACGCTGGAATTGTTTTCCCAGAGATGTTATGGAGTTTCCATTCTTGGAGATATTCAAAACCCAGCTGTAAATGGTCCTGGGCAACCTGTTCCAGATTGTCCTTCTTCAGCATTGAGCTTGGAATAAGATATTCTCAAGAGGTTGATAGATCACAGTGGTAATTTCTGCCTCCTGAAATTCTAACCCTATATGTTCTAAGCCCCAGAGACTAGCAGGATCTCCAATATGACTAGATTTATCCTTACTACCACAGGCAATTACATGAGTGTGGACCATGATGAAAGAACACGATGCACAGGCAAATGAAAGATAAGGATAGTTTAGAAGAAAAGTTTGATTTAGTTTTGGTTTTTTATTTATAAGCAGATTTTGGTTTTCTGTATATCACTGACATACAAGCTAGAAACATCTTGAGCTGAAGGAAAAGAAACACCATATTGTGTCAGTACTGTTTAAAGAACAAGGATGGGAAGAACATAATATAGTGTCAATACTCTGGCAAGCAGAAGTGAATTTTGTGTTTTGACTTATGAATATTAGATTGGAATGGTCTAGGCATTTGCCCAGATTGAGACCAGATGTTCCTCTGCTCAACAGAACTCTGTATCATTTAGCAGTAGAACTCAAATGCAAAGTTCTCCCAGAAAATGTTATGTCTCTGCTACATTTGTTAGTGGGAGGTGTCAGACCAATTTACCTGGTTGTCTGAATACTTTCGGAAGTTCTTGTCTCAGTTATCTCCACATCTTTTTTGGTAACAGATATCTTCAGTTTCTGAACTCTTCCATTTCCATATCCTCAATTCATAGCCCAAAACTTGTCATCATGTGCTTTGTTGTTGTCTGCATGATCTACAAATGCTAACCATCGCATGCTGCTGTTTCAGCTCCACACAACACTTACATTGCTTGCCTGCCAACATTCATCCCATGCAAAAGCAAGCAAGATATTGAGCTATTTTTTCTGAGATGCTCTGTCAGTGGTAATAATGGCAATTATAGGATAATCATAAAATTATGGAAGTAAATAGGTTTTGCTTTAATCAGGTTCATTAGTTAGTGACATTGATTTGTCATGCCAATAAATGTGGAAAATATGCCACTGTTACAATAAAGTACTTCTGCTAACTGCTCAGCATTACAAGTTACTGTTAATGAGTTATGTATTCCTTTTTGGACTGCCATTTCATATTTCATAATAGTAAGATATGTATGATTTCTGATTAAATTCTGTTGTGATCTTAATGAAGGGGTTGATTTGTAGTTCTAGGGCTGTGTTGTGTTGGAAATGCCGATGGTTCATTTGAATAAATGGAAATGGCTAGCCATGAAAGCACAGAACTGAACTGCAAAAGAGGATGTTCTATTTTCCACTTGAAGATTCAGGTATCAGCTCAGACTCAGTTTTGATGATTGATATGGCTCTGAAAGACCATGTGTGATGATTAAGAGAAATGGCTTAGAGTGTAGCACAACCCCTTATGTTTTGTGAGGAAGTAAGACTGATTTTTAGTTGTAGTTGTCATCTCAAAGCTAACATGGTTTCTTTCTGTTTCACAATCATACTGTAGTTTCCTCCAAGCTTTCTCAAAAAAAAAAAATGTTTTCTTCATGTTGTTTGCATTATTCACTGAAAAATGAGGGAAATATCAAACATAATGTGAAAATGGAAAGGAAAGGGAGTCAAGGAAATAGTATCAGTACCTGAAGAAACTGGAAAAATGGCCTCTACCTCTGTCTCAGCTGTGTATTGCACACCTTTTTTACCCTTTATTTTTATCTATCTCCAGAAGTAACAGCTGTTTTCAGGGAGCAGTCTTGTTCCCTTAAGCATACCACTGCCCTGGCTCACTGCTGTCAACGTACTGTGCAGAAACACCAATATTCCGGGGAATCTCTAGCTGAGGATTCACATGCATAAAATGTTAATGTGTTGGGTTTCTTTTTCTGTTACAATGAGGCTTTTACAACAACAAACATTGTTGTATCAGATCTGAAACATCTTTAGTTTCTTCAGTTGCTTTTGAAAAATATTTTTAAGTGCTGTAAATTCACAATTTTTATGAAGTTTAGGTATGACCTGGAAGGTTCGTCTTCCTCCCACTTAGAATCATAGAATAGTTAGAGTTGGAAAGGACCTTAAGCAGGGACAACCCACATTAAACCGTGCCACCCAATGCTTCATCCAACATTGCCTTGAACACTGCCAGGGATGGAGCACTCACAACCTCCCTGGACAACCCATTCCAGTGCCTCACCACCCTAACAGGAAAGAATTTCTTCCTTAGATCCAATCTAAATCTCTCCTGTTTAAGTTTGAACCCATTACCCCTTGTCCTGTCACTACAGTCCCTAATGAAGAGTCCCTCCCCAGCATCCCTATAGGCCCCCTTCAGATACTGGAAGGCTGCTATGAGGTCTCCACGCAGCCTTCTCTTCTCCAGGCTGAACAGCCCCAACTTTCCCAGCCTGTCTTCATATGGGAGATGCTTCAGTCCCTGATCATCCTCGTGGCCTCCTCTGGACTTGTTCCAACAGCTCCATGTCCTTTTTATGTTGAGGACACCAGAACTGCACACANTGCTTCAGTCCCTGATCATCCTCGTGGCCTCCTCTGGACTTGTTCCAACAGCTCCATGTCCTTTTTATGTTGAGGACACCAGAACTGCACACAATGCTCCAGGTGAGGTCTCACGAGAGCAGAGTAGAGGGGCCTGTGTGCTTCGAGATTAACAGGTGAGATGATCTCTGAGAAACGTTAAAAGGAAATGTTTCAGAAAAGGGGAAAACCTCAGTTTTCCAGTTGGAACCAGCCTGCAAATGCTTAATACATATTGAAAAAAAATCACTTGACTTTGTTGTATGCTCAAACTAGATAAGTGCACGCACTGTCATAAACTTACACCTATAGGCCAACATGAAACTTACTTATAAACTTGTCCTCCATGCCTCCAACACGACATGGTTAAGAGAACTTGTAGGGTTTTTTTTTTTTTAATTAGTAGCCCTTGTAGTTACATTCTTTTCAAAACACTTAGATAAATTCGTTAAATATTGTGTGACAGCAGCAATAATGTACCTAGCCTCTGTTGGAAGGAAGAACAGGGAATGGGGGAAGGGATTACAGGTGGCTAGATGCTGTAATTCGTGTGAAAGACTAAAATGCAATCACGAGTTTATAGGGAAGAGAGGAACTACCATGAGGGGACCACAGTGAGAACTAATTGTATCGCCAGTAACTAATGGGGAGTTACAGTGAAAAAAGAACTGGTCTTTTCTCAGGGGAAAATAGTAAAGGAACAGGAGCCAACAGTCCCAAGTTGTAACAAGACAAATTCCAGTAGAACATAAAATGCTTCCTTGTGAGATTAGCACAGCAGTGAAACAGCTGCCCAGGAGAAAATGTTCTCCAAAATGTTCAGGACTTATCTAGACAAGGCTCTGAGCTACCTGAGTTAGCTCTGAAGTTAGCTCTACTCCAAGCAGATCATTATAATTTTCCATTACAAATGTACAAAAAGATTCTATGAGAGGTTTAGATTGGATATAAGGAAGAAATTCTTTCCTGTTAGGGTGGTGAGATGCTGGAATGGGTTGGCCAGGGAGGTTGTGAGTGCTCCATCCCTGGCAGGGTTCAAGGCCAGATTGGATGAAGCCTTGGGTGACACGGTTTAGTGTGAGGTGTCCCTGCTTATGGCGGGGTGGTTGGAACTGGATGATCTTACGGTCCCTTCCAACCCTAAGTATTCTATGATTCTATAGCAAAACAATTCCAGGTACTCTGTTAGGCTCTCCGCTTTTCATTCTGACTACGTTCTTTTTTAACCCTCACCTTTCCTCTCCACATAGTTGCAGGAGTCACTGCCTGTAGCTAATCTACTCTCATTCAGCTGAGAAAGGAGTTATGAAAGTAATTATAATACTGTGTTGGTTTGTCTATCATACTAGCGACATTGGGACATGGTTTTGCTAAATAAATCTTTCTTAAATGTTATCTACACTTAAAAAAAAAAAAGGTTTGCAGAACATTCTGATCACAGAGAGTATGTTACATCTACCAGTATGCACAGTACTTGAAGTTACTGATTATAGAACACAGACAGATTGTCCTCTAATTAGACTGAGTTCAATCCATATGAATTGGGCAACTTTCAATGTTATTGACAATATGTTTAAATGACAGCATATATATATATTATGTAAGTAATAAGTGTGGAATACTTTACAGGAAAAGGAGAGTGTCTGCTGGATTATTTTCTTAAGGCAGGTATTTATTCCTCATTATAAATACAGAATCATAGAATAGCTAGGGTTGGAAAGGACCTGACGATCATCTTGTTCCAAGCCCCCTGCCATGGGCAGGGACACCTCATACTAAACCATGGCACCCAAGGATCTGTCCAACCTGGCCTTGAACACTGCCTGGGATGGGGCATTTGCCACTTCTCTGGGCAACCCGTTCCAGTGCCTCACCACCCTTACAGTAAAGAATTTCTTCCTTATATCTAACCTGAACTTCCGCTGTTTAAGTTTGAACCTATTAGTCCTTGTATCCTTTATAAAATTACCTTCTAAGTGAAGGAAGTTTCTCTTGACTATTTACAATAAAATCTGCATGTGGTAAATTAATTTATGAATTAATATTAAATTTAAAATAAATCCTGTAAGAAATTGTTTCTGGCAAGGTTCTTCAAACTAGTTCTGTAGTGAAAACATACTGTCATGGGTAGTATTCTTGTCTATATATTGAACCATTTCAACCTCTATTAAAAGTCTAAGAGAGTTTAAAAAGGCTATAAAACTCCTAATTCTGCCCATAAGAAGCCCCCACAGAGGATGCCCTGCAAAACCCAACCTTAACCAAAACTGTGAAACTTTAACAACATCTGAAAAGGGATAGTTGGCCCTGGGAACAAGAAATATGTGTGAGTCATACTGCTCTGTAGAGGACCTTGGGAACATAAAGTGTCTCTATTAACACTACCTCCCTAATCCTATAAGCACTGCAAGTGTGAAATGCACACTATGCCTTTTAGACTCATGTTCAGTATTTAGGTTTTTTTAGATGTTTCTTTGTGTTTCAAGTAATAGTAGAATCACTGAGAGGGCTTTTAAAGCTTTTGCCTTAAGATTAGGATCAAGGCAGAAAGTGACCTCCTTTCTTCAGTGCTTGATCTGTTGCTCATCCAGGATAGTCTTTTGTTTAGTTACTGCCTTTCAGGTTCTTTCTTATCCTTTGTCCTCAGCTCATGATCATCTTTTCTTGTCAGTGGGAAGGAAAAGAAAAGCTTTAAACTTACATCTGTTTCAGATGTCAGCCATCGTTTTGTCATTACTACTTTAATGCAAAGTTTTGAAGATCAGTGGCTTGTGTTCAGCCCTGGAGTCTATGGCAGACATTCTTATTCAACTGAAGGGTTTATTCTTATTCTTGAGAAGTTTAGGCTCAGACTTTATGGTAGTTACTCAGACTTGCTGGACTGCTGAGGAAAGCCAATTGCATCTGGCTTTCAAGTTCTTTGCATATCTCTTTCACTAATGCTGACCTAATAGACCTTAGATATGATGAGCTCATTGGTGCTTTCAAAACCTTAGAGGTAGGTACCACCTTTGAAGCCTAAATTTTCTTTTTGCTCAGTGTGATTTGAAGATACTCAGCACTTGAGCAATCACTCACAGTTCTTTATGTGATAGAGAAATACACAATATGTTTTTGATGTGAAGAAAAGCACAAGACAGTTTCCTAGGGCTAAATGTGACTGAAGTCTGGTCATCACCCCAGAACTGTGCCATTAACAATAACAGCAAGGACTTAATCTTGCAACACTGAAGTGAATGGGCACTTGTAGTAAGAAGACTTACTTCTACTTACACAGTAAGGTGGACACTGTTGAAGAGAGACTTATATTTCCACTGTCAGTAGGTGAAAGATGAGGCAGAAAGGGCAGTACACAGCAGTGTGTAAAATACCTTTCGAACTCATTAATGAGCTCTTCTCATCAAGTTTTCTTTGCTGCTTCTTGTCCAACACTTCCTATCAGGCAAAAATGACCCATTCTCAGTAAAGGCAGGCAGACCCTTGTGAATTCTTCTTGTGTATGTGTGTGATTTGTCTTTTTTTAAACAAGGTGTTTGGGTTTTTTTTTCCTTCTTTATTAGTATTTTAATATTGAAGTTATTAAACACTCATGCAGTGAGCAGAGAAGTGGATGGTTTGAAGTGGTGTCAAAGTGTGAGACAAACAAAGCAAGAGTCTTTCCTCTTTGTTATAGTCAGCTCAGCAATTATAGTCAGCAAAGAAGACGAAAACATAATTTGAGTATCTTTATATAAATGTAGGGGGCTGAGGGAAAATTCTTGTGGAATTCTGTACCTGAAAGTCTTAGGATCACAGAAACGTTAGCAGAAACAGACTTCTGGGGGGTTTTCTGGTCCAAGCCACTACTGAATGAGTAGATGATCTTGCTATGAACTGATTCCTTGAAAATTGCAGCAATATTTGACAGATCAAATTCTAGTTGTTTTGTGCAGAAAGTTGTTCATCCTCATTCCAGGAAAATGAAAGGAAAGTGCTTTAAAACAACAGTGATCAAGTACACTGCAAGCAATATATTTACTGCCAAATTAGTGTTTAATTTTCTACATAGATATCCTATGATACAACCCCTAGACCATCATTAGAAAATGGAAGCTCTGTGCAGTTTTTGTGAAGGGAAAACCAATAGAAATAAGTGTCTGAAACTGAAAATCCAACAAACTGGCAAAATACATCTTCAGGTATGCTTTATTTGCAGGTGCTTAAAAAGATTTTTAGGCAAAAAACTAGTCAATCTCATACAATACATGATGGAAAATGATTTGATGCCTATGGTAGATAGGACTGATGATGCAGTTTGTCTAGGATTACATGTGATTAAATTATCAACATTCATATAGTAAAAAGACTTGATACATATGAAGAATTATAATAACTTAGTACTTTAACAATAAGAAGGAGATATTTTAAGAAGAAGAAGTGGTGTAAGGGGATGGGGAAGCTACAGACATCTTAGTAATATCAGAAGCCATTGACTTTTTTTCATAGACATTAGCTTGTTCCTGCAAGTCACTGCACTCTTGAGAACAGTTTTTGCAATTTAAAACATACCTAAAACATCACCAAAAGAAAACACTAATTCCTATTTTACTTTTTATTATTATTATTTTGTATTAAGAGTCTTGCAAAGAACTTAAGTATGGCATGGCCAAGAAACATGTATTAGCCACCATTTCAGAGACTCTGTATTCATCACATTTAAATACTAGGTGTCTGATTTCAGAAGATCTCATGCAAAATCCACCTGTAAAAACTCACCACAGAATATTTTCAAGGATAAAAAGCTAATTTTTTTTAAAGCTCTGATAGACATCCATTTGTGAAGGTGAATTTTAAAACTAATGGTCCACATCTTCCAGAGGACATTCAAAAAGATAGCTTTTGAACTTTCTGTAAATGCCCAGCTCTTATCTACAACTTGCATGGAATATTTACCAAAGCTGTAACTTTGGACAGTTAATGGACTGTATCACTGCCTAGAGTAGTGCCAAAGGCAACATCATTACCTTTCCATAACTGCATAATGAGAATCAAATAATCACAAAACAAGTCCCTATTATGAAATGATATCTTTTTCTCATATACAATATATATATTCATTTATATTGAATATAAGTCCAGTAATAGTATCACAGTAATGTGCTGCAGTGGTCTTCCATAGTGAGAAAACTGCCCTAATCACCTTTAACATGCAAAGCTTGGAAGAACCGGAAATTCACAGTAAGTAGTACAATTTGTATATGCATCTTCGGCCATCCTAAAGTTAACCAGAACAGTCAAGACTGTTGCTTATTTTCCTATATGTTTGACAAAAGCTACAGTTCTGTATACAGTACATTCACAGTGGGATCCCAGCCCCCTGTACTTTCTGCAAGAAGAATCAGGTTACCACTTTCCATCCAGGCAAACATTCTAGTACTTCGTATAACAATCTTTAAAAAGTTGCTCCTAGCTTGAAGTTCAGCAGTTCAGGACTTGATAAAATTCTCCTTTTCATCTCTGAAAGGTTTCTTGCTAGCGCATTTTGTAGTCATTAGATACAGACATTTCACATAGCTGTCCTTTAAAATCCAAGTCTACTGTGAAATCCAGGTCACGCTGCAAAATGATTTGAACATCACACGAGGTAAGACCATAAGTTTAGTGTATGAATTCAGTTATCATTGCTTGAGCTGCCCTTCAGATTCAAGATATACCTACTATGGTTTCCAATTTCTTTTGGTTTTAAATGTTACTAACACTGGAAAAGTAGGATATAGGATGTGTAATAGCATTCACCATACAATCATGTCTAGGGAATGTTTGTGTATTTTCCTTAAGGCTGATTTAGTGTCCTGGTTACAACTAGAAGGCATCTGAAATGTTGTATTCTACAACTTCTTAAAGGGTATCCCCCATTGAGATACTCTTAATCTAGGGTAAGGGGCTTTCACACTAGGAATTATTCCAGAATCGAGCTAGTATACTTCCCCTTATAGAGAAGCCCTCATTCATTCTTTACTTATAATGACATGTTTTTTTGAAAGAGGCACTACATAGCCTTACAAAACAAAGCTGTCTCTCTACAAGCTTCTTGAAAGGCTTATGTTTCAGAAGAACAAAGCAGTAACAAATCCTTTTGAACCAAGGTGGTCCCTCTGTCTTATGATAACAAACAAGAAAACACTAATTCCAGCACCTAGATCTGCATTCAGGTGCTTAATGCTGTGCAAACAGATTTTTAATATTCTTTTTAATTTTTCCCTCACAAGAAAATTGATACATTAAACCTGAGAGAAAATGTTCCAGTCCTCCAAGAACAACATAAAGGTGAGAAACAGACTATTTTCCTCTACTTTCACAAGCGGCAGCTTCAGAAGTAAATGCATTTGGTTTCATGCCAGGTTTATTTTGTTGTTTATTCATTTCTTCCCTTGTATCAACACTATTATGAAAGCCATATCCAATCTGTATTTGGTACAAAAATGTTAAATCAGTGTGAAAAAGGAAGTCAATGAAATGCGAAGATTTGATGCAGTCAATCAATGCAATATTTAAGATTTGCAACAACTGCATAGACAAATTCTAACCAGGTTATTTTAATGGCTGTATGTTGTAATAGAAAATGAAGAGATTCTGCTCAAGGTTTTTTGGCCGAAAATGAGGCCACTGTTTCTCCAACAAGTCATACTTCTCATGTCTTGCCCTTCTATATATGCATGGGTTGTCCATCAGACCATGTCTCATAGTCTCCTTACAAGTTGCAAGAACCACTGAATAACTGACATGGTGAGGGATTCAGTTCAGCCCATGGCAGAGAAATTTAGGAAGTTATCGCTGGTCATGATAGTGGGATAGCCATCATGCTTTGGCTTTAGTCTTAAAACTTCTGTATTTTCTGTGGAAAGCTGCAGTTTTGAAATTACCATGGCACTTGATTAGGGAGTTCAAATACATTTGATCAGTGAGTTCATACAGATGTTCAGCTGAAATCTGTTACTTAATTTCTTAAGGAGAGTTCTGGAGCACTGAGTTGGAAATAAGTCTATAGATGCAGAACTGAAGTACTAACTCTTGATCATCCTGTGTTAGAAGAAGGGATCCTACCATTTGTTTTAGTGGCAGTATTGAAGGGACCTTTGCCTACTTGTGTCATAAAATGTGAGTCAAGCTGATTGCAGAGGGCAACTGACTTGGTGATGTTCTTCCTTCCCATGCTAGCTCGTTTTAAGGCTGAGTTCTGTAACATCAGCACTGCATTATCATTGTTGCCATCAGCTTTGGTGAAGTTGTGACTAGAGCTCTTACTAATAATATGAATTTAGAGCCTTCAGAATGCTTATTGGTTTACTTATATGCATTTCATTTACTGCTGATTATAGTTTGTGACCAGCAGAGTTGGAATTAGAACCAATGATGCTTACTCACCACATTTTTTGCATTTGGTTTCATGGATATAGACCCATAGATTTCTTCTCCTCGTCTCACAGTTAAATAGTCCTCCAAGTAGAAGACAGTTTGCTTCCAGTGAGTATAGGGAGCATCAGGTGCTGAAAAATATGCATGGTTATTATTTATAGAAATTTTGCCTTTATCTTAAAAATTAAATCTGAGAAAAAATTTTAAAAAGCCTTTCTTATAGAATGCTTTACCTTAAATACTACATTAACAAACATGCTTTATAACAACACAATTCTACTGACTCTCAGTGGGTTATCTTCTGATTTTGACTGGAATACATCAGATGTAAAGCACACACAGCAAGAAAGATTCCACAAAGGGGAATGGGCATGACTTTTTTGATGCTTTCATTTCCAGATTCAACTTGGGGAAATCTCTACCATTAAGTGTTTTGAAAGGCAGAAGTCAAGATTAGTTCAAAAAACAATTACACAAAACCATGAAAGAAAGGTTCATTAAAACCTATTAATCACAATGACACAGACAAAAGCTTTGACTCAGGATCCCTGAAGAGCAGATTTTATCATTTCCAGGAGAAGAGAGGTAGGAAAAGGGCACTTGCACTTTGACCTCTTTTTGGACTTTTAAAAGGCATATGCTATGGAAGATTTGCCAGAGATAGACAATGACCTCAATTAATTTCTAGTCTTGCCTAGCAAAATCCCTTTGATGATATTCTGCTAGTTCAGGTTTTTATTTTACTCATTTGTTTCTATCTCTGATTTAAATTCAAGATTTTGAGCTGTGCCTAGTAAACTTGTATTGGTTACTTCCTTTTGCTAGCATTCTTGCAGTTAAGAGCATCTAGGAACCTAAGAACTGTACAAATCCAGAGACTTTCTGACATGGCAAAGAAGCCTCTGTTAAAATTCAATTCTGTTTCATTTGCTCCCCAATTGCTTTTTTGATATAGACATGGACCTGTCTTTTTGAATCATGCTAATAAACATAGAATCATAGAATAGTTAGGATTGGAAAGGACCTTAAGATCATCCAGTTCCAACCGCCTGCCATAAGCAGGGACACCTCACACTAAACCATGTCACCCAAGGCTTCGTCCAACCTGGCCTTGAACACTGCCAGGGATGGAGCACTCACAGCCTCCCTGGGCAACCCATTCCAGTGCCTCACCACCCTCACAGTAAAGAACTTTTTCCTTATCTAACCTGTTTAATAAAACAGTAATCTCATTTAATTCTAACACAAATGTTTAAAAAACATTTTTGGCCTTAGAAATTGTGTGTGGAAATCACAAAGCTTTTTTTTTTTTAAAAACTGTCAGGATAGGAATTTTTTACAGTCCTTTTTTTCTCCCACAGTTCTAGAATCTGAAGATTGATATCAAACTTCTGTCAGAAGCTGTGCTGGCAAACCGGTATCCTCCAAAGGGAAAGCATTTACCAGGTAATTTCTGGCTATGTGTCTAGACAGTTTAAATTTTTTAATTTTTTTTAATTGCTAAATGCAGAGATCTTCCAGGACTTCGCATCCAGAACGTGCTCTCCATTTGCACGTGTCTCTCTAAAATTTCTAAAACTTGTCAGATCAAGACTAAACTGAATTTATAGAATCATAGAATCATAAAATAGTTCGGGTTGGAAAGGACCGTAAGAACATCCAGTTCCAACCCCCCTGCCATAAGCAGGGACACCTCACACTAAATCGTGCCACCCAAGGCTTCATCCAACATTGCCTTGAACCCTGCCAGGGATAGAGCACTCACAACCTCCCTGGCCAGCCCATTCCAGTGCCTCACCACCCTCACAGGAAAGAATTTCTTCCTTAGATCCAATCTAAACCTTCCCTGTTTAAGTTTGAACCCATTACCCCTTGTCCTGTCACTACAGTCTCTAATGAAGAGTCCCTCCCCAGCATCCCTATAGGCCCCCTTCAGATACTGGAAGGCTGCTATGAGGTCTCCATGCAGCCTTCTCTTCCCCAGGCCGAACAGCCCCAACTTTCCCAGTTCTGTCTTCATGTGGGAGATTGTAACTTCTATCTTGCGTACACACATGCACATGTGCACATGCCTTTATGCAGAGCTATCTTCCTTAGAAAAGCCTGAGACATATGGAAATCTGCTCTCAATGAACAGTGTGAGTGCACTGCAGGCACTCCAAATCACACATTTCTTTTCTTCATTATTAAAAAATGAACTATCAGTGAAGTGGCACTTGCTCATGTCCTACAAACGTAGATGCTTTACTGCATTCAGTAAGGCTTTGCCAACAGCTCAGAATCAAACCAGTCTTCTAGACAGTGGTGTCTATTCCTTCAGATACAGAAGGCCAAATGACATTTTTATGAAGTAATTTGTTCTGCACTCACCTTATGATGTGCTGAACAGAGGCCTCCTGTCTACACTCATGCTAACACAGGTCAGGATGATTGGCTAGATTTGCTGCAAAGGCATACTTCTGACTCATGTTCAGTTTGCTGCTTACAGGAATCCAAGAGTCTTCTCCACCAAAGCTTGTTTCTATCCAGTCAGCCCAAGCAGCAGCATGAAACAGCTATGTCCTATCTGCAGAACTTTGCATTTGGCTTTGCTGAACTTCACAAGGCTCTCAACAGCCCATGCTGAACCTGTGTAGGTCTCTCTAAAGAGCATTCATTCTCTCCAGCCTATGCTTCTCCCAGTTCAGGACTATCAACAAATTTGCTGAGAGAGCACTTTATCCCATCATCCGGCTCATTAATAAAGATGTGGAATAACACTGATCTCACTACTGGTCACCTGTGAGGGCTTCTTATAATCAGCTGCTGTTTTGACTTTGCTAATTGACATTTTGAGACAATTTTTCACCCATGTTATTGTTCACTTAACCAGTCCATTTATCACCAATATAGCCGTTAAGGATGCTATGCAAGGTTGTACAAAAGACCTTGATAAAGTTCTGGATTTGAAGGAAACTCAGTTGCAAAGCTGCTATCTCTCACTGAGCCAACAATTCCCTATCTAATCTGAGAAACTTGACACAGGATTTAGATACAACTGGTGAGGGGCATCAACTCCTGGGTAAATTCCTGCTGAGCTCTAAGCTTGGTAGCCATTGTGAAATACTGCCCCTTCAGAACGTCTACAAGCAGTTGTCCTTTCCCCATCCTGCTCCTCTCCCTCAAAGTGACAATAATCTTTACTGCTAAATTCAAATCTGGTGGTATAGTAACCCTTCCTGTATCTTCTGGCCAGTAGCACTGATACACTGATAGCAAGAAATGAAATTAAAAGAAATACAGATTACCTGTAGAAAATCCCATCTTCTTGTGGCACTTCGTAAATTCGATATTAAAATAGGTGACCAAGGCATGAATGTAATCGTTACGCTGAATTTGGAGGCAGAATGCAGAAGTAAATGCCAATTCTTCAGTCTTCACTGTATAAATATCAACTTCCTGTTTTGAGGAGAAAGAAAAAGACATTTATAGGCAGATGTCTGCAATGCTGAGGTCATGCCTTACATGATGCACTTAAGCATTTTACTTAATGATCAGCAACAAAGACAACTGGCAGCCTTTTAACACTGTAAGAAATTAATTGTACATTTGAATACATCAATTAATCAGCAAATGATCTGGTTATCCAAGTTGACAGAGTGTGATTATGAAGGTCACTCACAGAAGAGTGCATGTCCTTGGGAATGGCAGGGAGGGACTGCAGGAGCTAGAGGAAACCAAGGTGAAGATGTGCTTTGACAAATACAGGCATGTTTCAAATTCTCTAGCAACAAAAGGCAGGGGTCATAATATCACTGACCTCCAAGCATTACTTCAGACACACTGCAAAAATGGAGGGCATAGTCTAGAACATCCATTAGTAGGCTCTTTTAGGTCATAATAGAGGGCTTTCTTAGCAATTTCATTCTATTATCTAAGAGAAGTCTGCAAAAACATCAAAAAGATGCAGCCGCATTTCAGTTACTGAGGTCTTTGCACAGAACACATACCGTGCTTCTGAAACGTAGAAAACTTCTGGTGAGATGTTTTCAGATGTTTTTTGGGCCTGTCTGATTAGCAATATTGCTCAAGAATAACTTAACCATAATGAAAATTATTCTACTACATTGCAATGGCATCCTGAGCCACTCGTGTTTCTAAGTGACCCATGCATATAAGTGGTCATTTAAAGCCTTAAAATGTGTCGTTCGTGTTGGTGTTTTGGCTTTGTCCCCCCCTCCCTCTTTTTCTTTTTGGTGTTTTTTGTTGGTTTGCTTGCTTGCTTTGTTGTTTTGGGTTTCTTTGGGGGGTGGTTGGGGTTTTTTTGGGGGGTGGGGGGTGTTTTGCTTTGGTTTTTGTTTTTAAAGTTAGATAAAAAGAAAAAAGCATACTAGGAATAAGAATTTCTAAAGTCTCCCGGCAGACTTGTATAGCAGCCTGCAAAATTTGCCTTGAGAAGCTAGGCTGGCCCGGTAGGGGACAGCTGCAGCTTCCTGTAATTTCTGGTGGCTTTTTTAGTGGTATCACTGTGGGGAAAAATCGTGAGTTATGTCAGACAATGAGGCACATAACAGGGATCTGGCTCCCTCTCTCTGAGCAGCATTGGCTTTGCAGGGTGAAGTGGAACCAAAAGCAGTAGGAAATACTTTTATTAGGGAAGTTAGTCTCAGAAATACTAAATAGATGTGCTGAATGAAATGGTGGCCAGTTTTTACAGTTACTTTTTTAAGGACCAAAACATGGGGTTTTTTTTAACTATGAGACAAATGTGGGGTTTTAAAAATTAGCTAATATAGTTTTGAAACTGGCCTAGTCCTGTTTTGGTGATCTCTTTGAATTGTACTCTGGCTACTATGCAGTCGTATATTAAATGTCACTGCTTATTGAATGTCAATTACATCTGACAGCAAAGGGGGCTAATCTTGTAGCTGCATAATATAAGACTTCATTCAGGTTTCAAAACCTACAAAATGAGCAGAGTTAAGCAGATATTAATCAAAATACAGCTCTTAATTATACTAAAAATTAAAATGTATTAAGTTGAGCAACATAAAAGTGTCAGAATTATCAGCTAAATAAGGAGACCCAGACTGCGGTTGACACTCTATAAACGACCAAGAAACATCCCATGCTACATGTCCCTGTTGCAGCGAGACAGACAGAGGTCAAGTTTTTACACTCACTGCAGAAAGAAGGGTTCTTGAGCTGTTCTGTGGCACAAATTGCTTTAGGACTGAGCAAATTATGTATAGAAGATCATTTATAATCACAACGATGATGACAGTGAGGTTGAGATGTGGTGTTGCCAGCTGCTATGTATTTCTTGTTTGAATGGCATTACCGTAGCTGAAAGCAATGCAGCTAATCAGAGAAACAGCCTTGAATTAGGTCTGCTGATGGGAAAAATGCTGACTTGCTGCTGATCCTGTTTTCTAATTCAAATCATAATTAAGGTTGCTTTTAGAATACCAATGTATGTCTTTTTGGATCCCCTTCCCAGACGTTCATCATACTCAGCTAGGCTTGTGTGAGCATAGCGATAAATCAAAGATTAAAATCTCAGTGAATGTCTGGTTTTGGTGTTTGGGTTTTTTTTGTTTTGTCTTTGTTAGTTTGTTTGGATTTGGATTTAGGATTGGGGCTTTCTCCCCCCTCCTCTCTCCCACTGCACCAGCTGTCTTGGTTTGGACAAAGGGAAATGGTCACTCCAGCACGGGATGCGACAGTGAAGGCAGTGCAGGTAAAGGTGCTGAGCTGATGCAGAAGCTGGAGGACCAGTAGCACTGATACAAGCAGGTATTGCTCTGAAGGATGACAAGTAAAATTAATTGCTAGGGAAAGGAGAAAGGGCTAAGCCCTCTTTTGTGACAAATGCTGAGAAAATTGCACACATGCATACAGATATGTGGGGAGCGCTGAACACAAGAGTCACCCCCACAAACCACATTCACAATCATTCAGATTCTCTTTTTGTTTTTTAAAGAGTGGAGAGAACTGACAGAATGTGGGCAGAAACATTATATTCTGAGTGTTTCAGGGGAGCAGTGAAAGGAAGAATGGAGTATTTAAGATTGACTAGATAGCATATGTTGTTTTTCTATTAGATGAAAAGAACAGGGATGCAAGTGTATCTATGGCCTCAACCTAAAAGATACCTTAGCCTGCTGCCAGGGCCCATTTTCTGCCATCTTTTCCTGCTTGCAGAGAAGGAAATGCCTGAAAATTACTAGGGTGTTGTTTGGTTTTGTTTTTTCAGGGGGGAGAGGTGATAAAGGCGAGGATGCAGTAAGGAAATACTGAGGAAAACTGTTGGAAAAGAAAGAGTGACAGGGAAAGTCACTCAGAAAAGGGAAGTGAGATTTTCAAGTGGAGAAAAGAGTAAAGCACAAAAGTGATAAAGTGAAGAGAGAGGGAGAATTAGTGGCGTAAGTGCCTGTGGATTCACTTCAGGAGAAGCTGGGAGAAAGGAATGTGATTAGGGAGTTCACTGAAGTCACAGTGGAGCAAGAGAAGAGTCTCATGAGAAGATTCATGGGTGAAGACTACTGTGGGAGAAGAACATGGGACTCTTTGGAGCTCACAGACAAGCACCTCACATGTATGGCTGGACCTCTCTGAGTAACAGCACCATTCAGCAGAAAACACTGCAGGTCTCCTGAAATAAGGCCTCGTCCATGTGAATCACGGTATTTCCAAAACAGTGGAAATTTCTCAAAGAGATGGGTATTTGAGCATATAAGTAATTTTTTTCTTGCTATTACACAACAAGAATAAGCATGAAAGAAGGGTTTTTTTCCTGTTTTTCTTTGGTGTGTTTTGGTTTTGTCTGTTGTTCTTTCCCTGTATCTAGATAGGGGAGAATATTAAGGGAATTCCAACACTATTATTATAAACTGGATGTGGCATGTTCCTCATTCTTGTCTGGGTTTGCAAGTTTTGTCGACTCTCTCATTGCAAGTGCTTCCACTGGTACGTGAGCAATTTGTTGTTATTGTAGCCTCTGGTGCTAACACCAAATCAAATTAATGTTGAGAAACAGTTCCTGGTCACCCCAAACCTGTTTGTGTTTCTCTAGTGTGCAGGGGGATCAGAGAAGAAAACAGCTGTTTTACTGAGTTTGAAGCAAACTTTCCCAGCTTTTCAGGCAATGTTACTGAATGCAGTAGGCCCTCAGGACACTTGTATTCTTTTCCTGAGGTCAGTTATTGACTCTGGTGGTTTGAAGGTCAATACCCTCCCTGGAAATTGGAATTTAAACAGAGCTACTTGCCAGAAAAATTCCTATGCCTCCAGGATATATTTAAGAGCTCATTCAAAGAGGAGTTGCTTCCACAACAGAGAGGATGCTGTATTCCCTGCAGTCACCGCTCCCCAGTGCACCTGTGGCTTAGTGGCTAGAGTTTCTTGAAGGGTTGAAGAGTTGGTTTGCATCCAGTTCCTCAAGAGTACAAATGAGGATATTTTACCCAGGTCTCCAGCGCTCTAGATAAGTGTCATGGTTACACAGCATGCAGGGGTTGATGTCTTGGTTTACTGATTTTGTACAATAATTCAGAGCATCTACTCTGGGAATTTAAATCAATGCAGAAGGACGGGGCTCTGGGCTGTTAGGAATGCATCTGGTGACCAGTCCATCACTGGCTAATGTGCAGGGAACTCACAATTCACCTGGCTTTGGGTTGAACACACACCTAAAAAGTCCTTTAGTGAAACTAGGCTGTGCTATCTTGAAATGCTATAATAAAACATTAGGATAATTAAACATGCTTGCTTTGTTTATTCTCAAATGTTCTTTTATGTTAATATTACACTCTGAATTCACAAATATTTTCAGGATCAAAGAAATGCACTTCATATAAATAAAACCACGTGCAAAAGTAAATTATATTAAAAAAGGAATTGCAGCCTCATTTTTTCTTGTTTCCATATTGCCAGCTTGAACAAAAGCCTTCTTCCTTCCTGCCTTTTGTCATCAATTTTTATTTCTTTTTATAGTGATCAGTTTATGAGAATTAAGAGTGGTTTCTGCTTGTGTAGTCATTACCTGCTTTACTCCTAAGGTGCCATTAATGGTAAAGCACCATTCCGTGTATGGATAAAAGACGTCAGGACATGTACAATTAAATATAAAACCTGAATAGGAACAGTTTGAAGACATTTTTCTCTCTTCTTAAACCAAATTACTTTCAAAGACCTTCTAAAGAAAACATTAGATTTGCACTTCCTTTAAGGGTATGCAGCTTTTATAACTTATTCTGAAGAAGCCAACCCATTGTGCCACTGATATCTCACTCTCCAGACATATTTTGTGAAGTCTAAATAGCTGCTTATTTTGTGTGCACTGCAATTTCAAATTGCTCTGGCTCAGGCTGTTTTCGGACACAACCATCTTGTGTTCCCCTCAGTGCAGATGGACTGTGTGTGCATACATACTCACATAGAGTTTTTACTTCTGTTCCTTTTTGCTGCTTTCAGTAAAGTTTCTGCAGATTAATGGTATGTCTTTCCTTTTGGCATATGGGAATACTTAATGCTGTATTTGTTACTGGCAAAAAGCGAAAGGGAAAAGTTAGAACTGAGTCTTTGGAATAAATGAGCACACTCTTGGATTCATAGACCTGATTGCTGTGAGATTATTCATGAGAGCAGTCCTCACATATAAGGCACATTCCTACACATGGAAGGAATCCTAGATCTTTCAATATGTTCCTGCAAGCTATGAATTCTCTTGTGAAGAGATATGGATTCTTAATACGGTCTTGTGGAGGGAGTAGCGGCCATTCTGTCTTATTTGTAGTACAGGGTACAAACTAACCTTTGGCTGCAGATGTTGGGGCTAGGAGACCACAGTAATATTCCGCAGAGGGCTAAGAATTAGGAAGTTATACAAATAAGTTAGGTTTCAGTTCTGATCTCATGCTCTGGAGTAAATTAGAGTTGTTTCTCAGAGCTGACCAATTCAGAAACTGATGCTTCAGTCTTTTTTACAGCAAACAGAATTAATACAGCCCTTCTCCTCAGCAACATTCCATCAGTACTTTCCAACCTCTGTTTACAAGAAGGTAGGGCAATTAAAGTTCATATGTAAATCCACCATATCTCTATTTATCCAGTATTTGCACACGTATAATTTGTAAGAGTCTTAAGTTACAGTTAGCAGCTGCCAGATGAGTACAGAGTCACAAGGAACATCTTGCTTTTAGGTATTCCATAAGTGATCAATGTACCAACATTCATGCTTAGCTCAAGTGACAGTATTGGGCATGTGCAGTATACTAGTACTAATTTAAAACTGCACTATTATTTTCCTCCTTAGTGCAATATCATTCTATGATGATGGCTTCTGCAGCTAGTTAGAAGCATACAAAGATAGCAGAAAAACACAAGCAGCAGATCTCCAAAGAATCCTGCAGTTAGATGTAAACATTCATAATTAGGTATATTTGGAATTACCAAACCTTTATTAAACAGGCATTGGTCACCACTTGCTTTGGATCTACTATGTCCACCAAAGGCTCCTTCATGGCAACATCCCTAATACAGGTCATGTCAAAGCCGTACACATTCTCCCACCCTGTCAATGCAAATGAATGTGTCAAAGATTAGCAGTAATAATAAAAATATGTTTCTCAAAGCATCTTTCATTTGAAAGAATTTCTACCTCCCCCTAACTTTCAGCTCTTCTCTTTTGCTCTTTGATTCCTGCCCCACTTGTCTATGCCATCATTGCTACTTTACAGATAAACGCTCATGACAAAATAAACCCTTAACAGACATCTTAACACACATCATGAAAAAGTAGGCCTTCTTTTTGGTGTTTCCAAAACTATGTTTGAGATCTTTTGATAATTTTCATGGCTTTAGAAAACTGAGAGTGTTGCCCAAAATCATATAATAGGTCGTATTGAGGCTGGGGAATAGCTACTAAGGTTACTCAATCCTTTCCTATCCATTTTTGTCAATGTTTCCCTCTTATATATATATATATTGCTAGTCAATCAGCAGTTTGCATGCTCTTTTAATTATTTAAGTAGCCTTAGTTTCAGCAAGTGAGTTACTGACAGGAGTAGAATTACAGGTGCTTTCAAATATTTGGGGCAACCAAGATTCAATCTGCATGTACATCATAACAAAAAATCAAAATGTGCACTTTCTAAAAGACACAAAAGTAATAATGATATTATTTGAATTGTTCTTCTCATTGTTCTTATCTTGGTTTGGTTTTATGTGTGTCGTCTGTTGAACAAAATTAAAATGCTGAAAAGTACACTGGCTTTGCTCTTAAGATTGCTCAATAAAATGAAAAAAAAAAAACCTCCAAAAAAGTGAAATCTTGGTCTTATGAATCGTATGATTCAGTGCTCCATGTGCAAGTCTAAACTGAACACTGTTAAGCTTTTAAAAAGCTTTTGGAACACAAGCAAGGTAAACTGATAAACAGTAATAATGAGCATGTTTGAAATGTCTTGTTTCTTAAGAGCTTAGCATTTGAGCTACTGCCATTTCCAGAGGACTATAATTAAAAATGTAATATGAGCAAAAGATCTCTGTATTTATAAATTGGAACAAATCTGAACATGAATATGTTGATATATTACCTCTTTATTGGGCTGTTTCTCAGTATTTCTGATGATCAAAACTTACATTTCAAGCATCATGAGCATGCGGGAACTTCAGTTTATATTTATAGAAGCCACACATTTTTATGTGGTTACTCAGAGAAGATCAACTAGGAAACCCTGAAGGAACAATTTACCAACAGTAAATTGTTGAGGTTTTGGGACCTCCATCACTTGAGGTACTTCAGCTTACACAGAATGCTTTTGAAATGTATGCTACAATCTGTATTAGACAGACACCTTTCACAGGAGTTAAAATGATGTTTTACACTTTTCAGGCAATCAGAGCAGACTATAGTGGTACTCCGTGGCACTAATAAAGTTTGAGAAATCAGAAGTCAGACTTCTTTAGAAACCTTATATTGAATTCTTTCTTCCTAAATATAGCATTTCTTGAGCACCCCTTAAATGCTTAGCCCTGAATCTCATATGAAGGCAAGACTCTATCCAACATAAGAGGGAAAAAAGAAAGATGAAGAACTGAAATTGAAGGAGACAGCATCAAGGATTTATAAGCTGAAAAGGGAGACAAAATGGTGATGCACATGGGTAGTGAGATGGAGATAAATGAAAAAGACACAGAACTATTACGGGGGGAGGGAGAGAAATCAGAGATAAAATCAGAAAAGAAAGTGCCTTAAATGGAAACAACACCTAGAGAAAATAAAAATAATCTGAAATTTTCTTTTTTTAAGATGAAAAGGTAGTTGAAAGCAGATGTATTGTCTTGTGAGAAAAGGAAAAGGTTCAAGGCATAGAAAGGAAAGGGCTCAAAGGTAAAGTAAATAAGGCACAAGGGAAATTTTTAGGCCAAAATAGCTTTGGCTCCGTTAGAGAATAGATGCCTCAAACATACTTTTGAATTTGTAAATTCAAAAGAAAATGGAAAAATCTAGGCTGTGCTTGAGAAGCAGATCTAATTGTCCATGGCACCTACACAGACTTCTTGTCACTGCCCCACAGCACTGGGCTTGCTTTTGACCCAAACCAGCAGTTCTGACCCATTGGCACTTCTGTGTATTGGCACTGAATTTGATTACCGAAACACCAAACATTCTTTTCTGAGAGGAGCTGAAAGGGAAGGAATAAGGAGTTAGGCATTTTCATTTACAGGTTGACTGAACCCATTAATTACACCCAAGTTTTTTGCATGTATTCTTAATTTATAAAAATGCTTACGATTTTTGTGATTTTTCTTTCCTCCCCTAATTGAAAATGCCATTAAGTGAAATTGGCCAGCTTTAACAAATAAATAGAAGCAAAACAAGAACAAAATAAGAAACAGAATGAAATAATGTAGAACTTATTTCATCAAAACTATTTTGATCAAATAAATTCAGATTAAGGTGACTTGGGGAACAACCAGTTGAATGTGAATCATGAGTATGACCTTGAGGTGATGAAAGTCAATCACATGCTAAGCTATGAGAAGTGTTCAAGAAAACTGGGTTTGTTTAACCTTGGACAGCAAAAGCTAGTGGTGGGGTTTAATTGCTATCTGCTGCTACAACAACACAGATAAAGTCAGATTCCCTTCAGGTAATGAGAGAAAAGGAAGGCAAGTTTCAGCAAGGAAAATTCTGACTGGGTATTCTGAAGCATGTTTACTCCTGAGGATACTTCAGCCTGTGAACAAAGGAATCCCCATCTCTTGACTGCACGCCAGGGCACTGAGGGCAGTCAGCTTTAACTGTGAGATCTGGCCTGCTTTGAACAAGAGTCTGGACTAGGTGCCCTGTAGAGGTCACAAACAGCACCAGTTATTGAATGAAAATTTAAAGGAAAAAAAAATAAATGTAAGGTCAATTTTATGCATCTATGAAGTAAAGAGAAAGTTTAGAACTTCAGAACTTTTTTTTTTTGTTTCACATCAAAGTAAAATGGAAATTTCTGATTTTCATTTTTAATTTTAAAATTATCACATGAGGTGTTTTAAAAACCTAAAAAAAATTTTCAGGTTGTTTTTATTTCTTCTTGCCAAGACAGAATTTCTTAACATTAACATTAACGATTCATTTGCATCTTATTAATTCTTGTTGTTCTTTAAAAACAAAAACTAGTGCCTGGATAGCTAAAGAATCTTACCAAATTTAATGGCAGTTATGTGGCATGATGCATTGATCAAAACAACAAAACTAAATATAGTAAAATACATATTGTAAAATAGAGGTAGAAGTATCAACATAACTCCATGTAAGGTCTACATGAGTTTACTCATGTACCTTCCCTTTGTGTGCTTTACATTACTAGAAGTTTCCTCAGTTTCTCACCAAACTAGAGCTTTCCCAGTGTTTATGTTTCTATTGGAATTTTGGCCTGGTCAGGACGATTTCTTGGCTTTTTCAAAACTTCACCAGCAAAGAGATTACAGAAGGCCAGAGTAAATCAAATATTTTAGGGAAATAAACATAGAAGAGTTTTACTTTTAGGCCTTTACTCACAGTGAATTTTGAAGTCCTTGTACTGTCTGTCTTCAATTGCTACCACGTACAAAGCAGCTCGGTCTGGAAACATTAGCCCTCCAGGTTTCTGTTGATGAATTGTGGGGAAATGGATCTCGTAATCTATTCACCTGACAAAGACATTACATTTTGAACTGCACATACAAAAACCAGACAAGCACCCCTTGCATGCCTTTATTGTTTTCCTGCAGATTGTCACATCAGCTTTAACCTCAGCAACTCTTGCAGCCTGTAGCAATGCCATTAGATAGTGCCTATACAAGTTTCACCAGCAGTTAATCAAAAGCAAAGCTCTTTCACAGAGATTCCCTTGTTAATCTTTCCATTAAAGCCTAAGAAATGGCACTTGGAGATATAACTGTGTCTTGTTGTGGTGACAGTAGGAGAGGGAAGCCTTGTAGTCAGAAAATAGACTATGACTGCTCCAGCAGGGAGTATGACATGCAAACCACCTACCAGCCACTTGTCTCGTGCGAAGATGACTGTGTTTAACATTGACTCATAGAACAGACAGTAACCCATCCACTCGCTGATGATGATGTCTACTTTATCCACAGGTAATTCAACTTCTTCCACTTTACCTTTAAATATTGTGATTACTGAAAAAAGAATCCAAACAAATATGTTTCACATAATAAAAAACCCAACTAAGTTCCTCACTGGTGAATGTCAGGCTGACCTTTTCGCTATGATTCTGTTCTTCAATGCCTGTAGATAAGGGGCAACTCCATGTGACTCAATGGATCTTACACTATTTTAAAACTACTTGTGTTTTAATATCAGTATAAAAGAAAAACCCAAACCAAACCAAAAAACACCAATAAAAATTAAAAAAAACCAAACAAAACCAAAGCAAAACAAGATACACAACCAAATAAACAAAAACCAAAACAAAAAACCCAACAAACAAACAAAAAACCCCAAAGCAAACAAAACCAAAACTCAACAGTCATATAGAAAAGCACCAGAAGAACAAGTCTTACCTGGATACCTGCCTGACCTCACTTTACCTATCCTTTGGAATTTGGAAGATGTCTATATCATTGACAAAGTAATGCAAAGAATCCACCTAGAATCCTTTAAACGTCCCTGTAGGGCTACACATACATGATCTCTTCATTGTGGTATTAGAGATTTATGGAAGTAGGATCTCATTTTCAGCCGCTTTTCAAACATATTAAGCTAGCTTCACAATGAAGAAACTAAGGCCTATTTCTCTGGGTAGCTGACCTAACTGAGTAAGGTAGATCTAGCCTAACAATACACAAACACATTTCTGTCATGAAAAGTTATTTTTCATTCCCTTCTGCTTCATGATAGAATCTTCTATAACATACTGGTATTCTCCCTCTGAATCTTCTACCTGGTTTGGACTGGCACAGCTTTCCACAGCTATCTAAAATGACTGCTGGAAAATATTGCTGTCAGGTATTTCATCACAAAATTAGTTTCAAGGAAATTAAAAAGGTTGCTAGAATTTTGATGCAGTAAAATACCAGATCCTCAGAGACACTATAACACAGTGCTTTAAATTACTGGAAATACTAAATACCACTTATAGGAGACTGGGTACTCACTGCAAAAGCAAATCAACAAGCAGTAATACAACTGGTTGATACTAAACCAGGTATTTCGCTTAAAGAAAAAATTAAATGTTGGTCCATATTTAGTTTAGTGGTAACAAATACTTTTGGTTTAGGATCACTACACAATTCACTAATCATTCTTGCATTTTAAACAAAAGCTTCCTATTTACAAAAGTGTTATAAATAATTTGAACAAACAGTTTGCAGGTTGTAAAGTCTCATGGTTCCATATTCTTCCTTAAAAAGGTAATGGATGCACTTGAAATTCAGGAATAAAATGAGTAGGGAATATTTTACATTTCATTAATAATTAATAAGATTAAGATTATTATATTACTCTTGATGTCAATTTTTAATTATGGCAATTTTTACTGATGAAAATTCTCAACATTCGGTTTGAGAAAGGTGAAGGTACTTTCATTGAGCTAGAACCAGGTTAGCTATTTAAGAGCGTTAGTGTGGGTTGAGTGATTTTTAGAACTCAACCCAGCAAAAAAGAGGTTTCAACCTTCTAACATTCACGCAGTACTAGTATTATCCCAACCAGATGTGGCCGCTTTATTTGCATAGCAAATTTTAATCCAAATCAGCCCCCTAAGAAGTTTGGAACATGCCAGTTCAAACTGGTAACACCGAGTATTAACTGTTGGGAGCAATCTGATTGGAAAAGAGCACATTTCTCTTATCCTTCCCATTCTTTAAAGTCTTTGCTTTCACACCTAATGGCTCAATAGTTCATCTGCTGTTATACTGAAGACTCTTCACACCTATAAGCTCCATCCATGAGATCTCTTTTCTCTCAAGAACTTTCACTATCACTCATTTTTTTTTACTGAATTTTAGCACTGTTGACAGCTGCCAAAGTAACACACCTGCGGGCTTGGAAGCCCTTTCTTTATACCTAGAACAGTCACAGTGTAAGCAGCAGCACAGGTTTCTTGCACCTCCCTTCATTTTGATGAAATATCTTCACCAGGCATCATGTGGGAACAGATTGTGCTGTCCCAGCTGTACTGTATCTGTGCTGAAAATAATGGCTTTTCTTTTGGTATAGCCCCTTTTGCTGACTCTGCATTTCTCTAAACAAGTGGGGGGGGGGGGAAGAAAAGAAGAAGTTTCCATAAGCAACAAGATTGTTTGTCTCAGTACCTGGTTGCATTAAAATAAAAGTGAATGTAGATAAGTGTGAATGTTCATTCAGTTGTGTCATTTGTCTATGTTGGAGACCAAACTGCAACTGCTGACCCTGTCCAGGCAAGTTCCCTTTTTGCCAAAGGGAAGAGGTCTTTGCTTCTTCCTGCAGAGTTTTTCCAAGGAGGAAGAAGCAGAGGTGAACACCTTCTGTAACCTCTGGAGCATACTGGATCCTTCTTATTTAATCTGACAATGATCCCTTCACATACAATTCCTGTTGCTAGAAATACAAAAATGGATTGATTTGTGGTGTGCTGTTTGTATAGCTATTTCATGAAAGGCCACTCTGGGCTCTGCATCAAAGGTACAGGATAACCAAGTTGAGGTCGACGTCTCATTATTTTAGTGACCTATCTCTCCTGTGGAAGAGAGTATTCTCTAGTCCTTTGCTTCCTTCTTTTCCTGAACCAAAGGTTACATACACTGCTTGGCCTCTTACATCCTACATCACTGCTGTTTCTTTCACACTACACACTTTAAAGCACATTCTCTACAATCAATTCCCCTCCCAGACACCTCTGTGTTAGTCAGAAGCTGCAAGTGACAGCAATAAAAATTAGAACGGATCAAAACCATAACAAAAATTTATCCCTGTGCATGTGCTAGCATAGCACCAGCGCAGGCACAGGTAAATGGGAGGGCAAATTATACACTCTAGTCAGCTATGACCATCACTGCTCTGCAGCAAAGGCAAGTCCTTCACAGAAACACTTGAAACAAGAACTGTCTCACAGCTTCAGTTAAAAAAACCTGATTGTTTTAGATTGTTACAAACATATCTTGTGTACAGTGATTTGGAAGAGGATCGAAGGGATGAAATGGAGCTTGCTGGAGGTTATTTTGGAGTATTCCTAGATTTCTTTTCTACTGAAGGGATTCCACATCCCTGGGAATGCCAACAGTTTTCAAGGAAAAACCGGAAGTTTTCCCTGATACCATTATTCTCAGAATTGAACATTTTAATTTATATGAATGTGTTTATTTCAATCTGCTTTTTCAAGAAGTATTTTTTTTAAAGTTGGAAGTCAAGAGAAATTCTTAGTGAAAAATGTGTATAGATATGAGATACGTTTTGCTTTGAACCTTATTTCCATTTGAATGTGTGCCAATTCTATTTAAGAAATAAGGTGGAATTTAAATGGGAGAATTAGTTTGAAAAGTTCAGCTCTAATATGGGGCCTTCTGCCTGCTTTGCTGAACCAAACTGCCCACTGACAAATCCTACCTGCTTCTGTAGTCTGTAAGCCTAGAAGTAAATGTAGAAGTAACCTCTCCTATGAGGACCTGTTGTAGTGCCTAGAATGAGGTGTTTAGGTTTACATTTACATAAGTAAATTATGCAAAATTACCATTTACATATAAATGACACAACATAAATTAAACAGAAAAAGCGAAACAGTTATCTTCTCTTTCTCCTGAAGTAAATATTTTTTATATATGCCTTACTGTGGTCCAAGTGGTTCGACTTGATAATTTTTTCTGAATAGTCAGATATACTTGAGCATTCAATCTAGGAAAAGAAGAAAAAAAGAAAAGCAAAAGGAAGAGTAAATATGTGCTAGAAATCTCAACTATATGAATAAGACCAAAATCAACTGAAGGCAGCAAAGACTCTACAAACTATGTGACACCACTGATAAAAAGTAAAACCTGTATGGGCAGGATCATGATCAATAATATCTTAGTATTTAAACTGAAGTCTCTGAGTCAAAGTGGCTCATACAGAAAAGATTGTTTATAAAACTATTGAAATGAGGGAAAAAAGAGCTCCTAAATCAAAATTACATAATTTATTAATAATATTGATATATTCAATATTATTGGTTGTATATATACAACCCAACACACAACCGCTGAAGGGAATGACTTAGCACGGTGCTACATTTGCTCACATGTTTTAAACCAAAATGCATTCAAACATTGTGAATAATGTTCAAACTATGCCAATACAAGTCTGTGTCAAGAAGCAATTCTCTCCATGAAAAAAACCCAACACAACAGACATGTTACACATAAGAAATGACTGAAATTGTTGTATTTACGGAAACATCCAGATCTGCATGTTTTTCCCATGACCAGTTCTGTTCCTTAACTAGGAAATGAATTACAAAGTATGTTCTAACTTGAAATTTGCCCTTAAATTTGTCAAAAGCTGACTCCTATCATAAGAGCTCATTTTTGCAATGACCTTTGATATCTTTTTGAGATTTCTGGGGTTTGTGCTCTTGTAAAATCAAGAGGGCCAAATTAGTAGTCACTAAATGACTTTCTAATTTCCCTCTTTCAAATTTGACATTAAACTTCCAATAATACTTTGTATAATCTTTGTCTCTCTAATCCCCCTATGCCAATGTCAAATAGAATTATATTATCTCTAATGAAATGCTTTATATGTCTAGTGATCTCCATTTAATCTCTAAAAGACAAACTGTGCTTGACCCCGGTGATGGCAATCACAGATGGCAGAATGTACAAATCCTTTATTCTTTTTATATAGCCCATGAAACAGCTAGACGTAATAGCAGTCATAATAGCGATCCCTGTCCCCATGGGAACATGAGCATTAATTCTACTTAGCTTGCCTGTGGATGCAAACCACTCCATAAGATATCTGACTCAATTGCCTGAATATAAATCCAAACTGGCATGTAGAAAGGAACACCAGAGTGATTGTCCAAAGAGTCCAAGGGGCAAACCCCTTGGAGAGAACTTTGTCCTTTTTCTCCATTCAGCTTGTTCTTCCCTTACTGTAAACTCTATAGATTATATGCCTCATCTGTATTTACAGCCATTACAACATACTTATTTTTCCTGTCTGCATTCACATCTGTCTGGCATTTTCATCACCCAATCTTTCTGTTTGTCTTGGACTATGTTTTTTAATAAAGCATGGGCATGTAGGTTTTTGGATGTGGCTTTCAACCTTTCTAAAGAAAAAGATGCAAAGAAATAAAAAGTTATATTTCACAAACGACTATGAGTTCCCAAAATCAGCTTTATTCTCAAAGAAGCAAACTAATAAAAACCTAATCAAATGTTACAGGAAAGAACACGTATTTCAGAAAATAAACTTGGTTTAGGATGTCTAAAGCTTTTTGTCTCTACTTTGACTTGGATTCTGTATTGTGGTATAGATTTCTTTTAAAAAGCAATTCTTTTCAGAAAAAAAAGAAAATACTGAATCCTGTAGGTGAACAAATAAGAAAAATTAAAAGAGTGTTGTCAGGCTTTTCCCCAATTCTCTTTCAAGTCAGTGATCTGCTCAAATCTGTCCAATTTTACAAAGCATTTACAAAAACTATGTTCCAACGAAATATGTCAGTACCTCAGTTCACAGTCATAGAATTATTTAGTTTGGAAGGGACCTTAAAGATCATCTAGTGCCATGGGCAGGAGCATCTTTCACTAGGTTGCTTAAGGCCCCATGCAACCTGGCCTTGAACAGTTCCAGGGATGAGGCGTCTACAACTCTGGGCAACATGTTCCAGGGTCTCATCATCCTCGTAGTAAAAAAAATACTTCCCTATATCCAGTCTAAATCTACCCTCTGTCTGTTTAAAGCCATTGCTCCTTGTCCTATTACTATAGGCTCTAGTAAAAAGTCTTTCTCCATCATTCTTATGAGCCCCCTTTATACACTGAAAGGCCACATTTGTTGTCTCCCCAAAGCCTTCTCTTCTCCAGGCTGAACAAGCCCAACTCTCAGTCTTTCTTCGCAGGAGAGATGTTTCAGCTCCATGATGTTTTCTGTGGTCCTTCTCTAGACTCACTATAACAGGCCCATGTCTTTTCTGTACTTGTGACCCCAGAGCTGGATACAGTACTTCAGGCAATGTCTCACCAGAGCAGAGTAGAGAGTATCACCTTTCTCAACTGCTGGCCATGCTTCTTTTTATGCAGGTCAGGATACAATCTGCTTTCTAACCTGTAAGCATGCACTGCTGACTCATACCCAATTTTCCATCCACCACTATCCTCAAGTCCTTCTCTGCAGTACTGCTCTCAATCAATTCATCACCCACTCTGTACTGACATTGGGGGTTGCCCTGATTAAGTGAAGGACCTCGACTTGGCCTTCTTGAACTTCATGAGGTTCACACTGATCCACTTCTCAAGCCTCTCAAGGTCTGTTTGGATGGCATCCCTTCCCCCAAGTATATCAACCGCACCACTCGCCTTTGTCTCATATGCAAACTTGCTGAGGGTGAACTCAATCCCACTATCTATGTCATTAATGAAGATATTAAATAGTCGTGGTGCCAGTATGGAACCTTGAGGGACCTGTGAGTTTCTTCAGCTCTATCTAGTTCTGTGTGTGTATGTTCATCTCTACAATCTAATGCGGCCAATGCCTCCTCTTCTGCTGGAGTCTTTTCCTGAAAGAGCCACCACATTCTCATAGTTCTTCTCCCCTGGGCTGTGTCCTCATCACCACCTTTTATACAAATCAGATAACATCTAGCATGTCCCTTCATTGTATGTGTCTGTTTACCTTCTTCTTACCTACACTCTCTTGTTCATCTGAAAATACTATAGAATTCAGATAGTTCTACTTCAGCGACTGTCCCAAATTTTGTATGATTAAATGAAGCAGATATGCCAAGTTTTCAAGGAATAACTGAATGTATTTTTCTATCCCTCAGTCACCTCTCCCAGTACCAATAGCCATATGCCAATCTTCTCTCTACATGTCTTACAACAGCTCCCCAAATAGATGAACATCATTGCACAGTCTACTGTCATCCTCCCACAATGGCCAAGGGTCAGAGCATGTGAAGAAAGAAGAAAAACTGAGGGGGCTGGTTCTGTTCAGCTTGTAAAAGAGATTCTCCCAATCCAACAGTTAACTCGACTATCTAAAAAAGGCTTGCAGAGAAAACAGAGTCAAACTCTTCTCTGAAGTGCACAGTGACAGAGTAAATCAGTGCTCATGAGCTGCAGCAAGGGAAATACCTGCTGACTGTCACAGAATAGGTTCCAAGAGAGGATTTAGAGTCCCCATATCCTTGGAGATCTTTCAAATTGGACAGGACTAGGCCTTGAGCAACCTGGTACAGTTTTAAATTTAAATCTGCTTTGAGTAGGAGACTGGATTAGATACTTCCAGAGGTCTTCTACACTAAACCTTTCTGTGAGTCAGTGATTCTATGATTTACACCTCTTGGAGACCCAGAGATTATTTTAGCAGTTGGCTGAGGCAGAAACACGAAATAAGTTCCAACACTGAGTAAAAAGGGATAAGAAGAACCAAACAGGGCAGTGGATAAATTTGAACCTGAAGAAGGGTTCAAACTCTCAAATCTCAGGAGTGAGAAAGAGGAACGATTTAAGTGGCGCTGTAGTCAAAACCCCAACACTCTGCATTTGTCAACAGTTCCCACGTCATGCTATCTGAAAAACCACATCTAACTGTAGGGAAGTAACTGGAACATCTTGGCTCTATGGCAAATGTTTGCTTTTTAAAAGGAACACTCACAGTTTCCATTGGCAATTTTTGTGAATAGGACAATAAAGTCTGAGTTTGACAATATGATTGCCACTTCAGATCTCTGAAATATCTGCTTTTCCAATGCAAACATGACTCTGTATCCTGCTGGGACTCATGCTGAGGTAGCTCATTGCAAGAAGGTTAAAACTCTTAGGCTGTAGCAGAGGAGTTTCACACCTAGGTGATATCCTTTGAGAGCTGTTTCCTGCATAGCACACCCCCCAGCTTCAGTGCTGAACAGTCCATGGATGAGTTGATACTGATGTGCTACTGAGCTTTATCAATACCTGAACTGTAAAGTAGTCCAAGCAGGAAAAAAAAACCCAACAACCACAGACCTGTAGAAAAGTATTTACTTTTCTTTTACTGGGTGAATTTGCTGCCAGTGAGCTGGCTCACTGTAGAATCAAATAAGCAGCAGTGCCAGCACAAGGGAGGGAAGAAGACCATATGGCCAGGGATCTGAGAGACAGCATCATCATTTTGTATATGCTTATACTTTTACAGCACTGCAACGTCCTTGCATGGGACCTGCATTCCTGCATCAGAGAAGGCTACAGGTTTATTCTTCCTGAGGCATTGAGATGATAAATTGTGTATTTGGTTTACAAGAAATGCATTCTAGCTGCCAACTCTGTATATTAAGTCTCATGTCTAAACTCCAAAAATCTTGCCAGCACCTTCTGATTTCAGCTACCTATGCTTCCATGCTCTAGTCTAATAGATGATCCTCAGATGAGGCACTCAGGATTAACACTGGATTTTGAAAATATAAGCCTGAGAGTTCAACAGGAGTCCTGGTAGTTCATGTATCATTATCAGGAATAAATATGAATACTTTTGATACTTAGTTATTTCAGTGCCTCCAAATGCACACATGTAGCAAACTGAATTTTAGTAAACAATTTTTTGGAAGAAGTACACAAAGAAATAGAATCTACCTCATAGCAGCCTTCCAGTATCTGAAGGGGGCCTATAGGGATGCTGGGGAGGGACTCTTC
>NDXB01016521.1:0-30033 GCA_002631895.1 Agapornis roseicollis
GCGCACTCAATCCCACTGTCCATGTCAGCGACAAAGATGTTAAACAAGACCAGTCCCAACACCTGATCTGTTGCTTACTGAGGGTAATGTTTAAACTTGATATTGTCATGCTGTGTTCATTCAGTATTATTGGGGATAGCTTTATGCTCAGCCCTTTTATTTGTTGTTCTTTGATCAGTTAAGGTAGTCAGGACAACATACAAATAAAGGCTTTAAAGCTCTGCATTGCTGTGCTTGCTCAAGACCTTTTTGAGGAAGGGTTTAGAACCTATTTGTGTTACTTCTGTGGCTAGAGGACTCTACAGTGCCAGTCTCAATCCCCAGCATATTTGTTTTGCAAATAAATTGGCAGCACAAGATGCTTCCTCTGACAGAGAGACCAGAGATGTTTTCCCAGTGTGTTTTCTTTTCTGGATGGCTTGTCACAGAGTGGTTGTGGTTGAAAGAGAACGCTGGAGATCATCTAGTCCAACCTTCCCAGCTAAAGCAGGTTCAGCTGGGGCAGGTTGCACAGGAACACATCCAGGCCCGTTTTGAATGTCTCCAGAGAAGGAGACTCCACAACCTCTTGACAGCCTTCCCCTGCTCTGTCACCCTCAAAGAAGTCTTTCCTCATAATCAGATGAAACTTTCTCTCTTTCAGTTTGTTCCTGTTGCCCCTTATCCTGTCACTGGGCACCACTGAAAAGAGGAAATCTGCAGTCCACTAACCATCTTCATAGCCTTCCTCTGGACCCTCTCCAGTAGTTTCTTGTCTGTTTTGAACTGGGGAGCTCAAAATTGGACACAGTACTTAATGCTATTTAGTATGCACTTTTTGATTCTTCAGAAGAAAATTGTCATTTACGCTAAATGCTGTGAATCTTTACCTTGCTGGAGTGTAATGCTTCTAAAATTCCAGCACTTGAAATGAAGCAGAGTGAAGGCTACAAATGTAAAGCTCCTGAATGCTGCTGTTTCTTTATTCCCCTTCCCTCATTGTTTGGAAACCATAATTTATAGAGGTTATTCTCTTCAGTAGTATAATAAGTAAACAACCTTATTCTAGAAGCATTGACAGTTTTTCTGTGCTTTTCCCGGCATCTCTGAAGATGCCTGTAGCAGTGAGGCAAGAAGAAAGGCATAATGGAATTTAATATTTGACATATTTTAAATGGAGAACATCTGCCTTTTCAAAATGAGATACCTCTGAGTAATTTTCCCCAAACTGTTATTCTCTTAGTACTGTATTAAGTCCCTACATAATGTTCACTGCACAAAAGATGTAGCAGATAATGCTTCATTTCAACTTTATAAGCTCTGTGGAAGCCAAAGACCTATCATGCTACAACAGTGAAAGTCACCTTGGGGAGAGACTACCACTTCTTGCCCATCAGCTGGAACACTGCCATGTGTTTGTAAGTGGCTCAAGAGAACTGAGAAAGGCAAATTAGATGTGTGTTTTCCTTGTGTTAGTTTGCTTTTTTTTTCTTTCTTCAGGCACCTTTTTATCTTTGAAATGCTAAAAGATTGGAGAGATTTAGGTCACTTTTATTCATTGAAAATGATAGTTTATGGTAACAAACTGCAGGATCAATCTGTATACAAAGTTGTTTAATTTGTAGTCCATCCATTTGTGCTTTCTAATACTCAGTAAGACCAGATCTTTCCCAACAGTGATTAACTGCTGCTCCCACTTCCTAGTACCAGTGATGCAAAATTGCTTGGGACCGAAACTCTTCAGTTGTGATGCTGCCAGGTACCCCAAGCTGCAGCTCTTGAAACTTCAAGTGAATTAGGTCATAGAGCAGGAATGGATTTCAAGCAAAATCAAAGGCCTTTTCAAGTATGAAACCTTAAGCTTAAAATTGAAGGGGAGAAATTTGAGCTGTTGTTTTGAAAACCTATGGGGTGAGTTCTTACACAGCATTTAATAGAAAGGTAATAGCTTCAACCTGCTTGGTCTGATAATTTTTACAGTTCACAGTTCAAAACTGAGCTCTCAGAAATGTCAGACTGCTTTATCCTCGTGCATTCCTTCTCTGTTTTCTATTTTATAACATAGTTTCAACATTTTTTTTTTCTCTGTCAGATTTTATAATGTACTTAATTTATATTAAAAAAAAGGGGGGGGGAANCTCTCAGAAATGTCAGACTGCTTTATCCTCGTGCATTCCTTCTCTGTTTTCTATTTTATAACATAGTTTAAACTTTTTTTTTTCTCTGTCAGATTTTATAATGTACTTAATTTATATTAAAAAAAAGGGGGGGGGAAGGCAAAACAAAACCAATCTCAATAACAAAATGGAAGGCAAAATTAAGGTACTGGTTAAGATGATTGCATTTGACTGCGATAGCCCACTTCAACTGAAATCTCAGTACCTGTCCTCCTCTTGTCTGAGCACTGTGCACTTTGAGACATCTACTAGAACCATCTGCACATGCATTCAGTAAGTCAAATCATTGGTTATTTTCATGTTTGATCTCACGCGTTTCAAGACAAATAAAAAGATGAGGGACAGAAAAATACAGGAACTGCTTCAGGTGTGTACATTTTGGACAATTTGTGTTCCATTGGCAAAGGTATTTCCAGAAATAGAATTAGAAAAACATTATCATGGATCTTTCATGAGGATCATTTAACAGAATAATTGCTATCTGGGGCAAGAGAACCATGGATAGATCCATAAACCTGAAACATGCTTAAATTCTGGAGTTGGGGGGCAGTAATGAAAGCACTACTCTGCAGGCCCATAGTAGTTTGTTTGCAGAGGACCTGAATAAGTTGGTATGTTGGAACTTCCTTTTTTACTGTAGCTGAGACCGTAATATGGTTTTCAAGGAGTAAAGAATTGCAAATATATTTTAAGCATACTCGGGCAACTGTTTTCATAGAAAAGTAAATTGAAGCTTTCATGTGGTGCTCTGTAGCATTGAAACAATTGAGCACCTTTGATTTGTAATTGGGCTAAAAGACCTCTTTAAACAGGTTTTCTTTAATGCTGAAAAGTAAACCGAGGAAGCCAAATTAGACTTTCTCAAAGTAACTTGTATCTCTAAATTTTTCATTAGAGCATATCTGTAGTGAGGAGTTCATGTTAATAAATCTTTCTGAAGATTGGATGCATGTGGAGGATCAGGTGTCTCTCAGACAAGACAGTCTGCTGGGACTCCCATTTGGAATAGCTTCCTTCTTTCTGGCTAATGCGTTCATATTAAGCAAACCACGAAAATGCTGGGTGAGAAGATTACTGTGTTGTCTGCTGATCAAGACTGCTCTGTTCTTTTAAGAAATATAAATGAAACATTCTCTTGATCTGGATTTCCTGAAATAAAGATGCTTGGTGTGTTGGGGTGGTGGTGGTGATGGTTGTTTTTTTATTTTTACTGCTTGGAAACCTAATAAATGGCCCTTCCGCTGTGTGCTGGCTAATTGCTCCCAGAAAGCTTCCCTTTATTGTCCTGCAGGCAACAAAGTCTGTTTATCGCATGATAGATCTTCTATCTCAGTGCCTACCCCTGACAAATGAGACATGAGTACAAATACTCCCTCTCTCTCAAAATACAAGACTTGGTTTGATTGCCCCACCGTAACACCTTTAGCATTAGTGAATGCTTTTATGCTATGAGAAATGTGTTCTTTAATGCTTCAGTGAAATGTTCCTTTTATGTGTTTGACGAGGGTTTTGGATTGCCCTGATTCTTTCTACTCGTTAATAGGCACAGCATTCAGAAAATAAAAAAGGTGAAGCTCTGCTAACATTGCAGACTTGTTCCTACATGTGCTGGCTGATGCGAAGTGTATCTTTTTGACTAGCCATAGCCATTGAAAACTTGTCTGTGCTAGTCTTGAAGGCAGAAAAATAAGACAAATTGGGGAGAAAATTGCAAATGAATCTGCTGCATTCAAGCATTCTGTTTTGTCATATAAAAAGAGTAATCTCTGTAAATACTCCGTTGGAGAGGATGGTGAAAAGCTCAGTAAGGGGAACTGGTCATTATCCAGAAAGTGTTCTGAAATTCTGCTTTTGTGTGTGTGTGTATACATACTGAATACGGGTAGACAAATGTCCTTGCCATAAAATTTCTATGTTGTGTTTCCTTATTCTGTGTAACAATAGCTATGATTCTAAAAGAAAACCAACAGTCAAAACTGAGCAAGCATCCAGAATTGGCAGTAGGCTGCTGGGGAAAGACATGCAGCAGCGATGCCTCTTCTGTAAAGCCTTTGCACAAGGATGCTGCAGGTGAAAGCTTGTTCCTCTTTTGTGCTACTGCTGCAGGCAGACATGGTGTGTGTAGCAATGGGCATTTACTATCTTACTTCCTGTTATTCCTGTTACTGGTTCCCAAATTCAAGAACACAAAGGCCCAGTACTTTGCATCCAGTTTTGTTGCTGCTTTGCAAAACTCTCATATTTCAGGCCTGGGAAATGCTGTTTTTCTTACTCTTACAAGATCACTTATGAACATACTGTTTTGAATAAAACTACTGTTTTGTACTTCAGTAGGAGAATACTGAGCTGTTTTGCCTTCTGTATGTCCGTCCACCTCACAAAGAGCTACTGTAAGCTATGCCAGCTCTTTTCTCTAAATGCTGTCTAGTTCTATAAATGCCATGACAGTGGTCATGCTGATAACTGAGTGGAAAGTACAAGTATTGTGTGTGGGTAATAAGCAAAAACAGCTGTTGATTTTTATATAATGAAATAAATGCTTAGTTTCTACTTTCCTTCCTTCTAGTTATAAAAATGTGTGCTTTTAAAACAAAGGAGAAAAGAAGGTTTGGAGGCATGGAAACTAATGTCTTTCCTGAGATTTGCCTGATAAGAAAATCCCTTTGGGTTGAAGAGGCAATTTCTTTGGCTCTGGCCCAAATTTAGCTACGAAGGTTGTGTTGGTACCTGGCTATGCTTTATTCAGCATCATGATGCAGTTTAATTACTATGATGGTGGAGAGCCATTTGTGCTGCTTTCAGCCTTGCAGGATTTCATTACTCCATTAGGCTGAAGTATCATTTTCTCACAGATGCCTCTAGGAAAAGAAATGCTGTTTGGGTGATTTTTGCTGTTTGGTGTTTCTGTATGAAAATATCTGGTTGGAGGACATGTCTGGAGCCGCATCAAGAGATGCACTCTAATTATTTTGTTTAAGCAGCAGCTTGGCTAATCTGGTGCCAATCTAAATGTTTAAATCAGAGGCTGTGGGTCAAAATAGCTATTTGGACTACCTAAGCAATCCAGGCATACATGTTATAGTTACTGTTTCTCTTGATGTATGCAGTTCAGTCTGCGGCTTATATGAAGAAATGTGTCATTTACCTTTAATACTTTAGGAACCCAGAATGTCTCTTAACAATGTTGGTTTGTGTTTCTACCCTCTCTTCGTATAATACTCTCTGGTGGATCAATTCTGTCACTCAACCTTGTAGTGTGTTGTTTTGTTGCTTGGTTGTCTTGTTGGTTGTTTTTTGTTGGTGGTGGTTTTAGTGGTGTGTGTTTGTTTTACAAAGTCAGCATTTACTAGGGTTAGGGTAACTTTTTTGTAGGTTAAAGTAACTTTATTAGGGTTAGGGTAACCAAGGGTAGATTGGCTTCTGCTGGGTTTGTATTCTCTCCAGAAGAGAGTGCTGGTCACTCTGGAAAACAGCACAGAAGATGATGGACACCACTTAGCAACCAAAACAGAAGGTCCTTTGCTAATTTGTAAATAGTGGCTTTTGTCCAGCACTGTTTTATGCAGATTATCAGACCTTTTCCCATGAAACCAGAACATTCTTGAAAGCTCTGGAGGAGTCTTTGTTCATACCCTTTAGCAAAATACCCTGAACATTAGGGCCTTCTGGACACGAAACGTTTCCAGTTTTCATCATGTCCTGAGTTCAGCAGTTGCAGTCAGTTTTTCTTCTCTTTAGTAGCTGTGTTTTGACTTAGCCCGGGAACAAGGCTGATAAGGCCGATGTTTTTGGTTGTTGCTGAGCGATGTTTGCCCTGACCAAGGACTTTGTGAGCCTCATGCTCTGCCGGGGAGGAGGGGAAGCCAGGAGGAAGGAGGGACAGGACTGTACTGAGAGGGCCAAACTGACCAAAGAGGTATTCCATACCATAGCACGTCATGCCCAGGAGGTAACTGGGAGTGATCCGGAAGGCCTAGTTCTCTCGGGGTGGTTGGAGGAGGTCAGCACTCGGTTGGTGGGGTGTCGTGAGTTATCTGTTGTGGTTGATGGGATGCTGTATTCTTTTCCTTTATCATTATTATTATTGGTGGTAGCAGCAGTGATTTGTGTTATACCTTAGTTACTAAACTGTCCTTATCTCAACCTGTGGAAGTTCATTATTTGATTCTCCCCCCATCTCTCTGGAAGCAGGGGAGGGCAAGAAGGGGAGTTGAGTGAGTGAACAAGCTGCATGGTTGGTTGGGTTTAAACCACGACACATCATTTCTGGGTAACAGACTAATTCTGTGTTGAAATTAAATGCGATTTATCAGAAGAAAAGATAAAGATGTATTTGTTTGCAGACTTCTTTAATGTTTTAAACAAGTTTGTCTGGTCCACTATGTTTAGGGTAGTTGCAGTTGCAAAAGCTCTGAGGCATTAGTGTTTGTTACCCAAAATTGAAATGACGGCTACCTGTTGGGCTTGTATGGTGATGGTTGGATGTAAGCATATGGTAAAAGAGAAAGTAGTTGTGCTGTCTAAAAGCTTGAAGTCAATAATTTTTTCTGTTTGAGATCATGGTTTCCTAAGTATTAGTGACAAATTTGAACAAGTTACACATCAGTACAAATGATCCAAATCAGACAGGGACATGTAACTGTATTTCTGTCAAACTAGAGGTAGTGATGTGGTATTTGTGCTGATTATGAGAGGACAGACTGTGGTTTCTCAACATTCTGGCGTCTGCTCTACGAAAGATGCCTCCTGAAAACCTTTTGGGCAAATATGAACTGGTGAGATGACTTTGCACTGCTTGCACACACTGTCACATGGCTGCAATGGTTTTGATTTGCAAGAGTCCCAGAGTGCACTCAACTCTGGCTCTGTGACCTGTCTTTTACGCTTTGTGATTTTTCTCTCCCTGTTTTACTGTTCCAGTTCACTGTATGTCTCAACGTGTTGTGCAGCAAGGAGAAAATTAACCTGTTTGTTTGCTATTTCTTCACAGGTTACCAAAATGGTCAAAACAGTCACCACTAGAACAGTGCGTCAGGTGCCACTTGGCCCTGATGGCCTGCCATCAATGGATGGCTCCTCTCCCATGGGCAGCTACACAGATTCAATAGACAGAAGGTACATGAAGAATGGGGAGCGGTACATTACACCACAAGCATCATCCACGTTAAACAGATCTTACAACAGCTACAATGATTCGTACCCTGACAGTCATGAGGGTCAGTATCGCCCTTATATTGGTCATGATGGTTATGGAGATCTATCTGATAACTATGGGAGCTTGTCTCGTGGTGTCAACTACCGTCCTCGCTATGCCTACATGCCAGGAAACAGTTACAGGCCAGATGATGGTAGCTTCACTTTGCCAAGCAGAAGGGATAACTACGGTCCAGTTGCCCAGCCTCAGGTGCCAGTGGGTAGCAATGTTGACTTGAACCGCTCCCAGCCAGAACGTTTCCAGCCAGAGCCTTATGGACTGGAAGATGATAACCGCAGCCTTGGAGTCGATGATGAAGGATATGAATTGGACCCTGATTATTCCACTGTGAACCGGAGGACATCTGCAGGTGTACCAGAGAGAGGAAGACCTCACAAAGGAAGGTAAAATCCATTTATTTTTCATAATGAAGCTCTTTCTTGCTTATTTGAACTCTTAATGGTCTGATAAGTTCTGGAATTATTTGAAAGAAAAACATGTAGAACCTGTCATTTTGTTAGCCCATAAATGACTGTAAAATGCACATGAAATTCAGAAAGGAGTGAGAGTAGTGATCAAGAACCTTTTCACTGTGTTTCTGGGCTCATTAGTTTGGGTTAAATTTACAAAGAAAGATGATCTTGGAGGAGAGGGCCAAGTTACCTTTTTCCTTTCTTCTAAGGAACAATTGAGACTACATTGTGTTGTCCCGAAGATGTCCCACACTAGCAGGGTGAAAAGAGAGATTTGTAATCTGTGAGACTTCTGACAGGTCTGGTTATGTACACATCTGCCAAACAGAAATTCTGAACAGCTGGTTGGGGGTTCCAGAGGAGCTGATACCTGGTGTTGAAGGGATGCCTTGTTGGATAAAAGCTGTCTTGTGAGGTATTTGACAGCCTCAGCTCCTGATCCTGTGCTAACCACACACCCTCAGCTGCAGGTTGTGCAGCGCAACCATTTCAGTCCAGGTTGTGCTGAACCTCACTGAAGTATTTAAACATTTTGTAAGACCAGATCTTTATTTCGTCTTGTCCCTACATGAAGAGGAGGTAAAAGCATCTGTTTTGCACTTAATGTAACTTCATTTGTGACCAGTCACAAATTACTTCTGGTTCAGTCCCCTTTCCAAGGGATGTTCTATTTTATGCCATATTTTCTGATTTTAGTTGTTTATTCTGGGCTTACAGCTGTCAGCTTTTGCTCTCTTCTTGGGAAGAGAGGCTTATTACTCAGATGAAAGTCATCTTCTGAATATGAACCTGAAAAACTTGTATATTTTGTTCTTGAAGCAGTGTACAAACTTTTGTGTGTTTGCATGAAGTCATGTCCTCATGATTCATGTTCTAATGTGGAATTAGTTCTCATTATTTTCCTTTTAATTTAGATTCCAGAGCTGTAATGAGTCTGTCACCCATCTGCCCCTGTGTATGTAGATGTTCTTTGGATTTAACACTTCTGACTGAAGCCTTCACTTAATCAGCAGTAATTCTTACAATTTGGGTAGGCCCTTTCACTCTTGTCTCAGAGCACTCCTACTTGGACATGTTACGTTTTTCATGATTCCTTCCCTGCTTTCATAGATCTGTCTTCCTTCACATTTCTGGAAGTTCAGTGGAATCAGGCACCTGCAAATTGTCATCTACTTTGAAAGACAAAAAAAAGAGGGAGAAAAGCGGTCATAGAATGAACTGTGGAATAGTTTAGGTTGGAAGGAACATTAAAGCTCATCTAGTTCCAAACCCCTGCCACAGGCAGGGACACCTTCCACCAGGCCAGGTTGCTGAAGCCCTATTCAACCTGGCCTTGAACACTGCTAGGGATGAAGTATCAAGCTGTAACTCCCAGAACATCTTTTTAAGTCTCTTGTGACATCTTTGATCTTACAAGCTCACCAACTAGTGGAACCACATCACATTACATAAACACATTAGCGTTTTATGGGGCAAAAGGGAATACCTGCAGCCAGTAGGTGCCAAAACACTGCTCAGTCTATCAGACCCTATTTGCTGCTCCCCTGCATCTACGCAAGTTTACAGTTCTCATTAAAAGCAGTCAGGCAGCAGTGCTTTTAAATGTTTATTAATGTTTTTCAAACTAGGCATGATGAATAATTAAATGTATTCTTAGAACTTATCCATTTGCATTTTTAAGGTTTTGTTTGGTTTAAACATGCCTTTGATTTATTGTTCCTTGCAGTTTGGATAGGACCAATTCACGATTTTTGTTTTAGGTTTTTTTTGTTGTGAGGGTTTTTTCCATATTAAATAAGATCAAGAAGCTTTGACAAGCAATTAGCCTGATCGTGGCAGCAAAATTCAGCTGGTGAGAACATAAGAAGATTGTATGAGGGGCTTCTTCATAAGTAGTTAATTTTTGACATTTCAAAGAAATACTTAAACAATTCAAAAACCTGCATTTCAGATATGCTACTGATCTGCAAGGAACCGAAGACTACAAACAGTGCTTTGTACTAGGTGAGGGTAATTACTACTTGATTATTCCTTTCTAGGTTTTTTTAAATAAGTTATTCCTTGTGAAAATGACTAAATGAGTGTGATAAATTGATAGCACCTTTGATTTCAAGAAGTTTATATGCATAGAGTGAGTATAACAACGCTGTTAGAAGCTGTTCTACATCACACGTCTTTCAGCTTGGACATCTTCATCATGCCCCAAACAGACTTCTCTTGGCTTTCTGCAAAATCTGCAGTTATTCTCCCTTTTTCTTCCCAGTAAGTGCTGCCCTCATTTGTTAATAGTTTAAAGGTAGAATAAGGATCCTGGATGTTGGTTCCTAGTTTTGATGCTGTTCTCTCTGTGGGGAGTGAATGGAGGCTTCTTATCTGAATCTGTAGTAGTGCATCTCACCCCATGTGATAAAGAGACCACCCAGCTGTGTCTGGAGGGGATCCTGGTCAAGGGAATTTCTAGTAAGTTAATTCAATCCCTTGCATGCTCTGTTTGATCACAGAAATAAATATGTATTGTGCTTTCCTTCTGACATCACCAGCTTCATTTTAAGCTACTTATATTTCATTTTAAATTGGGAAGAATGTGCCTCTTCACAAATATCTACAGATCCAGATATCTGCACAAAGGCAGATATTCTCTGTTGGCTCCCCAGTGCTTGTGGCTGGGTTTGTTTGTTCGTTTATACTCAGTTACTGATGTAAGATATATTTTTTTCTGCAACAATACCTGGCACTTGCTGTTCTTTTCTTCAGCATGTTGCTCTGGTTTGACTTATGTCAGATTCCATAATAAGTTGGAGAAACATTTCAATAATAGTTATTTAATATTATTCAAATTAACTTGTGAAGATATTTAAACATCTTTAATTGAGTTTATGCCCTTTTTTTCTTCAAATGGTAGGTTGACTTTATTAAATCAGGAGGGTTTTTATTATAGTCTTTAAAAATACATAGTCTTATGCTGTTGCAAGGTGGTTTATATACAGTCCTTTTTGAAAGAACTAGGAAATACTGAATGTTTCATGCACAAATCCCATCCCTACTATTATTTAAATATTTTTAATCAGTAAATTGGAGTTAGCACATTTCAGAAAAAAATGGCAAGTCGTAATTTATTTTGCTTTTAAAATTTACCTTCTGTTCAACTTCTCATTTCTTGTCTCTCTGGCAGTTTATTTCCTGAGTGGATCATTACAGTTTGCACTTATGCTGGCTTTCATGGGACTTTTCTCTTTTTTTTTTTTTTTTTTTTTTTTTTTTTTTCCCTTAAAAGATTTTCTTTTTTAGCCCGTAAAAAGTAGGATGATGCATTTGATTTATTGTAGCAAGGACTTAAGTTTATGACTGCTACTTGATATCAGAAACAGTGTTTTGGTTTGGTTTTCTTTTTTATAAAACAATGTTNTTTTACCCCTAAAAAGCCTGGAGCAGCTATTGCCAGTGTTACTGTTCCAGACTAGACAGGATATGCATTTTTAATGGTGACTAAATCAACAGCAAAACACTTTTCTGCTGTTAAATTTTCTGTGGCAGAAGCCTGATCTAAGAAACTGAGACTATATTGGGTTGTCACTTGATGGTTCAATTTTTATTACCAGGAAACAAGCCAAATTTACGATTAAGTAACAGTAGGTCTCTTGCTTCTATTACGTATAGACAGTGTGAGAGTGTTGCTGTCACATATGTATTAGTCACATTCTACTTCCAGTGAATTTTTTCAGTCTAGAATATAAAGGTTTACATGTAAATGTACTTTCAGTCAGCACTTCTGGCCTAACTTCACCCATTTCAAGAGTGGTCTCATCGCAGCACAGTACACAGACCTCTTGTTTAAAGCCCAACTGTTAAGTGTAATACTAGGATATAGGCAACATTGAGATGTTGTCTGTGTTGGGGCAGGAGTGTATGGACATGCCTTGGATGAACAGGGTGAAGCAAAATCAAAATGCAGACAGTTCAGAAAAAGTGGTTTTTTCTGAGGCTTCTCCTTAGATCTCAAGTTTGTTGATCTGGTAGCAGAAGACTGGCATGTGGTTGAGTTTCATGGGGCAGGAGGTAACACAAGTCAGCTCATCTATTAGCAGCTTTCAAGGAGATTTTGGTGGTTACCCTAACAGCCCATAACTCAGACTTGTCTCAGCAGAGGATCCACTCCAGCTTTGAAATCCTGTTGTGTGCCCTCCTGTCATGGAGCAGAGGCTAGCAAAAGTAGGACCTCATTCTGCAAAGTCCTTAGATTTTGTCTTCAGATTCTGGCACGAAGTTCCCTGCTGAAATCCCAAGCCTTTCTGGTCTTTTATCCTAAGCAGCAGACACCAGCTGCAAACTGTGATGAATGTAACACTTATATAAATTGTCGAGGATTAAATTTGTAAATCCTTCACCTGTTCACTTAAATTTGCTTATGTTGAAGCCACTAGGAAGATAATAAATCTGTAGCTCTCTTCCAGTTTTTATCTATGCTAGAATGTGTTTTTATCAGTTCCCTAAGACAGGTGATTAGTGAGACGCATGGCATCCTGAAAACTCAGCTGCCTTTCTGCAAACAGATGGAAGGCAAGATGCTTGTAGTCAGCAACTCTGGCATACTACCAGATCTCTTCAGTCCCGAGCGTAAAGAGCTCTTGTCCGCCTCAGCACAGATGACTGTATCTGCTGGAGCTCTCATTAGTCGTTCTGAATCAAAGTGCCTTTCCTTTCCAGTATAGTTGCTTTGCTGGTATGAAGGGGAAAAAAATGCGTTTGGCTTCCATCAGTCCGGCTCAGGATGATTTCTTTACCCTCTCTGCATGTTGCCGATTTTATTCATCTTACTTCAGAAACTGTGTTTAACTCCCAAATAGATGCATGGTTTTGACTTTTTTGTTCTTTGCATAGTGTGTGCTTCCCTGTTCAAAAGCCCCCTGTTAAATGAGGGGAGCTGGGACTTGATCTGGGCCGGACCATCTTCATTCATATGGAGAGAGGGGATCTGTCTGCCAAGGCCACCAAAGGCCTTGTGGTAGTTCTGCATTGCACTGTCTGGTCAGGTATATTGCTCCTTTGCAGATGATCTGTTTTGTTAAACTGATTCCCCTCAGTGCTGTTAAGTGATGGTAAAGCTGGTATTTAGAGCTTCCCTTCTCCAGATTTGAACACTGTATTGAGTCGTGTGAACCTGAATTGGTGTGATGAGATACTTGCCTTCACTGAGCTTTCATGTACAACTCTTGAGTTCACACCAGGATCTCAGAGTTTCTAGATAATTATTGAGGATCTTGAATGTGTTATATTTGCTGCCATGTAAACAGTGGGGTTTGTTACTGGTTCATTAACCAGTGCTCTTGACACTGTTTCATCTTACAGGGTATGGTGGATCTGACCTGCGTGGGCTTGTTTTGGCAATAGTGCTTCTTGTGCTCATCCTTTCTCTACAGATACTTAAGAGACACTCTTGTTTCAAAGTACATGTCTTTGTGTACTGAAATGGTTGTGTTGTGTAACCCTGTTTTCACCACTCAGGAGATGGTCCAGCAGAATGAGGTTGAGATTGGTGGGAACAGAGTTATAAGTGAATGTTTCATGTAAGAATGGAACTGTACAAAAATGCCAACAGCTGTTAAAAGTAATTTATGGTTCAGGGTCTGTTTCCTTGAGGATGCTTTACTTCTGCTGTGGGGATGGGGCCAGCAGTACATGCTGTGGGCAGCGTTTCACCACAGAACAATAGCTGGTGGGTTCCCCACCACCATCTTCATATTCATCCTAAACCATCTTAAATGCAGCTGTCTGTACCTACAGCACTCAAAATTGCAACCTCTTCCCTGCAGCAGGAAGCTCTTAGCATCTTCCCATATATTCTTCTACCCCAGCTCCATGTCCTGGCAATTACACCAGAAGAAAAAACTCTCTTTTTTAACAAAAAAAAATTGTTAGAATAAGTAGCAAGTTGGGACGTGATTTGTTGGGTTTTTTTCTCCTTTTTTTTTGTAACTGATTATTCAGATATTCACACTTTCATTTAATAACTGGGGTAGACAATTAAAAGTTACTGTTGTTGGTACTAGAGTTACGTAGTGCTCTCTCCTGTCATGAGTGCTGCAGTTTAAAGTCCTAACAAGTTTCATTTTAGGCAGATGTAATGAAACCGAGGAGCTTTGTGTGGCTCAGAGGAGAGGAATCAACATGAGGAAGATGGACTCATCTGTATGGTTCTGTTTGGAAAGGGTTCATGGAAATAGTGCAAACAAACTGCATCCCAGGACAGTAATTATCTTTGTGTATTTGCATGGCTGAGGAGAGAGAAACTTAATTGTGCAGGTGTAACTGAGGTGGTGTACAGTTTCTTGTGAGCAGCTCAGAGGGCTGAGGCATGTTGAACTGCCAGTTAGCAAGTCAAGCAAGCAAGAGCTGTGCGGGGGGTGGTTATTGAAATTCATCTTCTGCTACTTTTATGCAGTCAGTTAGAATTTAGCTTGAAAGAATTTAACATGAGGATGAGCTTGAGAACAGAGGTTTTGCTGTAGTTTTAAAGCTGGTTTTCCCAAATTTATATGTGTAAACCCAAAATTCTGTTTGAGGAGTAGTTAAGGGGTTTTGGTTTTACCTCTGCCCTGTGTATATGCCCAAGAGTAAGTGTTTTCAGTGTTACTTTCTTGGAGTGATGGAAACGGCTTTGTTCTGTAAGGGAAAATACAACAGCTGTCCAGACACTGCAGATCACTGTGTAGAGCAAGTACTGAATTATACATACACAAATAACTGCATCGATAAAAGGATTCTTCAGATTCATTCTGAGTTTTGGATACTGGCCCATTTTTTCCTTTCATTCAGCTTATGGTTTAGAACAGCAATTAAAGCAACTTCAAGTCAGCAGAGGCGCTTTTAACATTAAAAGCATTAATTGTACAAGATTCAGTTCAGTCTCCACCTCCAATTGCTCCTCTCCCCAGAGTCTCGTTTAATTAGCAGTCCCTTCAGGATAACAGCAAACTCCATTTTCTTTCTGAGTTCTAATGGTCTACACTTCCTTCAAAATGACATCAGAAATTGTTCAATAACATCAGTCAATGATTAAAATGGAAGCTTATAAGAATCATTTTGTAGCAATTAAAACTACTTGCTTGACTGAGATTAGCTGCTTAGAATTGTAGTTACCTGTCCAGGAGCAGAGTAAGGCAAAAAGCTGCTGCTGTTTATATATGTGAATTATGTCAGTTTATGTTAATATCAGTTAAGAGTAGTATTAGAAGGAAAGGAGGATGAAGAAGAAAAATCTTCCAGACTGAGGTTTAAAACAGTGGGATTAATTAGAAATTTGATTCAGCTGCCCAGTGGGTTACTTCAGCTCCTTTTCTCCCTACAGCCAGGTTAGCAAGGTGGTGTGAACCTTCGGGGCAGAGCCTGAGAGAAGATTGACTGCAAAGTTGAAAGTGTTTGGGGAGTTCATAACTGTGAGATGCAAGTTGCCTTATTGCCTGGGGGCTTATTCACATATAAAACTGAAGAATTAATGACCAGTGGTTCACTGTGCACAAGCTTCAGATTTCCTTTTGTACTTCTCCTAAGGACTTAGGTGTTATCTCACTGCATGTGCACTGAAGCTCTGCTGCAAGAACTCTGCACATTCTGAAGGATGAAAGGTGTCACTTTGAATAAAGGATGAAGTATATCAGTGAATCTCAAAAACAAATGTTGAAGCTGTAAATGCCTTTCATTACAAATCTCCTGCAGAAATGTTCTGTCTTTTGTAGGAAGTGATCAGAGGGGGGGTGGGGATATTTTTCTGAAGGTTGCAGATTATGGTTGAAGAGGTGGTTGCTAAAGGAAAAGAAGTATTTGTCAAGTACTGGTTTAGTTATTTATTTTTAAGAATATGGATGTTTGTCATGTGAGAATGTACTATGTTAGTATATTTTCAACTGTCTTGATTGTAACTTTGCCCTTTGTGTGAACTAGGACAGTAATACCTAAATATGTGTTAGCTGGTTGTGACTGATCTTACTTAAGTTGCACACAGTGAGTTATGGCACAACAAGATGGATGCCATTCATTCTAATACTGTAAATGATCTTAAGAGTATTAGGCTCTTAAGATCATTTACTTGAATGATCCAGATTAGTTGCTGATCTGGAGAGGAATGCTCAGAGTAATGGACTTGGTTTGCATGTCCAGCAAATTACTTTGATGTTAAAAGTTGGATGCAGGCCTCTTGACCAACAGCTTTTTACATGTATTCTGAATTATTCTGTACAAGATAGACTTTTATTACATGCTTGGATTCAGAACCTAACTTTTACATCACCTTTGACACTGTTATGTATATATTGATGAGTTCAGTATGCTTGTGTGACCATCAACATGGATATGTAGTGGAACTTCTCAGACTTCCTGAAAAGTATCTATGGTCTCTGCCCAGGCCTTGAATGCCTTTAATTACAGCTTTAGTTGGTTGCAGAAGTAGCAGCAATAATGAAGCGCAGTGCTTCCTACTAAATGTAATCTAGCTCTATCATAATTGTTTTGCTAAGTGACCAAAATGAAAGCAATCTGTTTGATGACTTGCAGGCCCTGTCATCATTTCATTGCCAGCCAAACACTGTGCCCATCACTGTCTTCTCGCTGCTTGGTTAATTGCTTGGCTCAGCTATGGTTAATTTTCAAGTTACTACAAGTAAATTACTTGAAAGTGGAAATATGCTGCCCACAATGATGATTGTAATATTTAAAGAGCTGCTTATATCTGAAATCTCCATACATAAAATCATAGAATGGTTTGGGTTGGAAGGGATCTTAAAGACCATCTACAGACTCAGAGGTACAGAGTGTTTAAATGTGCTTTCTTCTCCTCCTCTTTCTTTTTCTTGGGACTGTTGCTTCTTACAGGGGCTACGATGACCCCATCGAGACAGAGATGGTTGAAGAGAGAATGCCTTACCTCCATGGTGGTTACGCAGCACCGCTGGCACAGCCAGAGAGAGGAAGCATGGCTAGTATTGACCGCCTGGGGAAGCGCTCCCCCTCTATTGACAGCATTCGTAAAGACCCCAGGTGGAGGGACCCTGACCTCCCTGAAGTGATTGCCATGCTCAGCCACCCTATTGATCCAGTCAAGTCTAATGCCGCAGCCTATTTGCAGCACTTATGCTACGAGAATGATAAAATCAAAAAGGACGTGAGGCACCTCAAAGGGATACCTATCTTGGTGGGTCTCCTTGATCATCCCAAGCCAGAGGTCCATCGTAAAGCCTGTGGGGCCCTCAGAAACATCTCCTATGGGAAGGATAATGAAAACAAGGTGGCTATAAAGAACTGTGATGGGATACCTGCATTGATCAGACTATTGCGAAAAACAAATGACATGGAAGTCAGAGAGCTAATTACAGGTCAGTGTCTGTAGTTTCTTTAATGAATTGTTCTTTAGAGGGATTCTTTCAGCTTCAGGGACAAGATTTTTTGGAGATCAGAGGACTGGAGGAAAATGTGGATCACTGGCTGCAGCTATTTCTTTAGCTGCACAATGTTTGTGGTGTCAGAAAGCCTAAAGCAAATATGCCCTTCAGGAGGAAATCAAGATCATCTGTGTAGGTAGCACACTTGGGTTTCCCTGGCTGCTGAGAGATGGATGGTGCATCTTGGATGTAGCATGCAAATTCATGTGGCAGAGTTACTGAAGCTTAAATGAGTTATAGCAACCTTATTGACAGGTAATTTGTAGTGCACTTGCCCCCGGTGTATTATAATCATAAGGTAAATTATGCTAATCTAAAACTTACCATTAATCTCATAAAACAATCCTGCTGTCATGTCTGGCTACTTCGTATTGATGGAATGGTTAATCTCCTCAGGATCACTTCCAGTGTCAGTGCTGTGGACTTTGAAGCTGTACATACAGTTGTAGCACTTCTGAGTTGGAAAACTCAGATTTTAAGGAGCAGAGTCTGCTGTTAGATGCTCTAGGCACAAGGTTGGTTTGTTGAAGTAATCATAAAAGGGAGAATTACTTTTTGAAGTTACTGAGTTCATGCACACTTTGCAGAGAGTTTTCAATTACTTATAACTCCATTATTCAACCTGGTTTTTATTTGAACTTAGTTTTGGACATCATCCAGAGAGAGTAATAAAGTATATGCCAAGTTTCCAAGTTCAGCCATTAAATGGAATAGGGTGAAAAAGTATGTCAGTTCTTAAACTAAGGAGAAATATATTGTTCTTTAGTCTCCCGTAACTCATGAGGATTGAAATGGATTTCCTTTTCTCAGAAGCTACAAAGGATGTTTGGATGGAGACCAGGGCAGTTGCAATGAATTTCAGTGCCAGAACAGAATTTTTCAGAAAGTTTTGTGAGTGTGAAAATGGGTCCAGGGCTAAAACTGTTCAGCTGCCAGATATTATCAGTGTTGGATTCTCCAGCAGATCCTACCACAAACACAGATTAAGCCATTAGAAGTAAACATCATAATTCTGTAATTGCCTCAAAAAATTATAGCAAGCTTTTACTGGTAATCAGAATTCTTTGAGGTGAACAGTGGCCTTGGGTGTTCCAACTGTTCTTCCCCAGCCATTATAGGAGATTTAGCAAACTAGGTCTAAATATACAGTGTAGAAATCAGCAGGGGTGTTTTACCAGCTCACTAGAAAAGTCTGTTTTGTCACAGAACCTCTAAGTAGTGTGTGTTGGTTGTGCTCTGATTGCTGTCTATGCTTTGTCTTTTAACATGGAAACTCTGTAGGTAGTAGTTATATTCCATTTGTTGCACTCATTTAGTATGATGGCTGACTTAAATATCTTACTTAAAGAAAAATAATCTGTTTATCTACTGTTCTGATTTACTCAAAACTCATTTCTGGAGTGCTGGGAAGGAATAAACTTATTTTTTTAAATTCAAGAAATGAGAAACTGATCTATAATTTACTCTGAAGGAATATCATTATAACACTAAGTGGTAATCAGTCACTTGAGATGGACAAAACCAAACTGGATGCTTGCCCTTTTCACACTAAATGGTGATTGCTTGGATTTCTATTTGATTGATTAGTTTTACAGTTCAAATGCATTTTCATAGAGTCATGGAATATTTAGGGTTGGAAAGGACCTTAAGATCACCTAGTTCCAACTCCTCTGACATAGGCAGGGACACCTCACACTACACCATGCCACACAAAGCTTCTTCCAACCTGGCCTTGATGGTTGTTCCTGCTAATTAAATGTAATATTTATTCTAATATAGCTTTTGCTATTTAAAGCTCTTCGTTCACCCTTGCTAAGAAACACCAGGAATACTAAGGGTATTAACCTAAACAGAAGTCCAGCAACAGATTATGTGCATTTAATCTCTGCCTAAGCAGGAATAATTTCATTCCACTTCTAAAATTATATCATTCAGATCTGGTGTGAGACATTCAAGTGTCAATATAGAAGAGTATTCCAGCAATCTCTCTGACTGGGGCTGATGTACCTGTAGTCAGTGTTCAAAGCCCCAGCTGATAATGTGGAATTGTCCATTTGAAAAATGAGCTGCAGAAGTCAGCAGAGAAACAAGAGCCAACTTGAAGTACAAAGAGAGCATCCAGCCAGGACTGATACAAAAGGACTGTGTTTTGCAGCCTCAGAAAATTCAGATCACAATTCTGGTGTTCTTGTGGTAGAAATCTTGACTTCCTACCTGGGTACTTTTCCCTAGTGATAAACCAGTGTCTGCCTTTGTCATGAAAGTTCTACATTCTGTCTGGAGTGAAATCTGTGAGGAGGCAGATAAAACAACAGCCTACTGGGTTTACTTGTTTATTTCTTTTAACAGGCTGCAAATTCAAATTTGGTATGCATTGACTTTTATGTAGTTTAATATTTCTGTAACTCAATACTAGATGCTGTTGGAAAGCTGAATTGTAATCATCAACTGGTCATCCTAGATGTGGGTGAATGATAAAATAATCCTGCTTTCCAAAGAGATCTAAGCACTTTAAAGAGATTTCAATACTTCAGGTGTCCAAATTCAAGAACAATTCCAGTCTTGAAGTTTTGCTTCTCTGGATGTGGGACACTGCCTGCCTGCCAAAATGTACACTGAAGCATTACAAGTAAGACATTATTTGTAGATGGAGAGGGTGCTTTCTGGCAAAAGAGAGCATCAGTCTCATCTCATTTGAGAATCAAAGCTTTGGCTTTAATACTGCTCTATGGCTTCTCATTTACTTGGTAATCTGACGCAGCAGCCACAGCTGTCTAGAGCAGTGTGAGTCAGGCCAGCCAGCTGGGCCTGGTCAGTGGGTTAATGGAGTGGGAAAACAGCCACATCAACATGTTAAAAATGCATAAGAGGTAGATGCAGTGGCAGTGGAGCATGAGGTGAGGAATCAGATGTGTGATGCTCAGTGCTGAATGAGTGAGACTTGATGTGTCAGAAGTGCATTCACTCGACTGCTTCCCAGGATATGTTTGGAAAACACAAGGTAGACACATATTGACATGCAATGTTGGGAGCATGCTGAGTATACCAATACAGCACTACTGCCAGATTAAGCAAGTCTGTAGCTTCTTCTTTTCAGATAGCGCTGGTTTTAGCAGGATTTGAGAACCTTCTCTGGGTTAATGCCATCTCTCTTTTACCAGATGTTCTTGACGTATCTGCAGATTGCACTAAACCATGATGTCCCTCAAGGTAAGGCAGATAGTGAGGCATGTAAAAATGCCTTCAAAACTCAAGATACATTCATAAAATAACACAGATCTCATTTTAATTTCCTTTTAAAGTGCAGGGTTAGAAAACATTACCCATCCACTGCACTGAGAAGAGTGATTTAGCTGTTAAGAGTGTTCATAAGTCAATAATGAGTAAAGTTGTGATGAGAAATACTCCACAGAATTCTTCCTTGCATCCCTTTCTAGTCTTGGAAATGTACTGCTGGATTTTCAGTGGATCACTTTCTTGAGAAGCAGAGAGAAATAAGGATTAAGCTGATAAAGAATTAAATCTGTTCTGATTGCAAAAGCTGCAAAACTTTTATCTTGAGTGATAAGGATTTTTTTTGTGGAGGAAATGCTCCAGTCAGATATGCAATACCAAAATTCTATTGCATTCTTTGAAAAGCAATCAAAAGTTGGGAACTTTGATAAAAAATTCTGTTCTTCGTGAGAACACTGGAAGTAATTTTCTTGTTTAACGACATTGCACTGTTCTTTGAGTAGTGCAGAATGTATTTTTCCTGATGCTGCATGTTGCAAACTGGTTTTAATTTAAAAATGATTGACCTTCAACATGCTCTGCAGAGGAAAGATTTTGATTTAATACAGTAATAGAAACTTGCAAATTGGCAACCTTACTCAGAATTCACATCTGCCTGCACATTTATGCGTACTAAGATCTTGTCAGCAGATTGGACACTAACTGCTCTTTGAAGTACCATGCTGTCTTGAACTTTCTGATCACAGATGAGCTTACTCCTTCCATTTTCTAATAGAAGGCTTGTCAGAAGAAGGTTCCTTTTCATGCTGTATTCTGTGACAGAGTAGTTCATGCTGAGGTTCTTGACCAATAAACTTGAAGAAACACAGCTCCAATCTTCAGGACTTAGAATGATACAAACAAGTCTGTCAAACAGATCCACACAGGAGCAACATGTGGCAAGAAGTCCTCGATGGATGTTATGCAGAGCGCTTTATTTTTCCCAAATGATAAACTATTTGGTATGGACCGTAGATAAAAAAATTAACAGCTTCTGATTTCTGGTGACATTGGATTTTTGCAAGTAAGCAAGCACAGCAGGACAAAGATTTCCCTTTGATTTCAGAAGATAATAGTATATATATTGTTCTGTCATGATGTCTTTAGAAATCTTTCCACAGCTCCAAGGAGGTGGAGATTTAGGAAATTATGTCTGTGGCCTGAATCACTTTCAGTATTACATAAATCATCTAGCTATGTTTGTAGCTTGTAGTAATTTTTAATGCATTTTTACAATGATCAGTACTTTTGGAAAAAAACCAAACTTGTAGCTATTGACTCTGCTTAACATACTGAAAGAGTAGAGCTCATAGTTGTAGTTAGAAATAGATAAGTCTATTGCAAGTAGTATTTATGAATTAAAGAATGGTAAAAAATGGGATCATCTTCTGAAAAGTAATAGTTCACCTTTCTTCTCCTAAAATTCATTCAGTCTGCAGTCAAAAGGTCAGTACTTGTAGTGAAAGGGTGTAGAAAATTTAGGTTAACTTCATTTCTCTTACTCTGCTGTGTCAGTGACTTGATTTCTTTTGACAGCTATTCACTTGAATTGATTAAACTTGGGGTTTTCAAAACAGTGTTTCCAGCTTGTTAGATCATTAATGTGTAATGCTAATAGAGACAGAGAATGATATTTAAAGGTGGATATAAAATTTATAGGGATTTTAAATTATTTTAATTTTTTTACTCAGATTTTCTGAGTAAAACCTACAGTCTGAGCTGAATGTGTTCACTGTTTTTGGATTAAAGTTTCTTTGGCTGTCACTATTAGTGTCTTTTCCCATTGAATTTGTTTTTTTCAAGAGCTGAAAGAATGCTGGGGCTTAGACCTCTTTGTTTCATAACTTTGAATGAGAAAAATGTTTTGTCACTGTTCAGTTTCTGAATCCTTTCTGGTGGAATATTTTCCCAATGAAGTCAACCTTGAATATGATTATTTTTTTTTTTCCTCTGTCTTTGAAACCACAAGATTCCCTCATCCCGACTTATCTTTGGCTACCTTTCTGTTAAGTGCTGGACATTTTCCTTCACTGAGTGCTGTTCAACAGAGGGATTCTTTTGGTTTTCCGCATGCAACCATCAAGAAGAACATTATGAATTTAAGTGGCTTGTCATTCTTTGAATAATTTGAAGAGTTTGTGTCTTTTTTTCCTTCTTTTTCTTCTCCACAGTTTGTTGGCATTTTCTATGAAATGCTTGAGAGATGGGAAGCAGATGAGAAATTGAAAAGCTTGTAAACTGCTGAGGGGTTTTGATTTGAAGGAGGAGGAAAGGCATTCTGTTTTACTGCAGTCTCTGTTGCCTGGTAGCCACTCATCAAGATTGACAGTCAAAATGTGTTTGCCCTAAATGGTTTATTGCAGTCAGCCTCTTAATAAAACTTCTGTGTATGGACAAGAGATCCTTTTGTAGGGCAGGTAGTTCTCTTGGTCTGGATGGGGTTACGGGCGTCAGTGGAGCTGGCTTGGTTGTGGAAGGTTGTCAGGTTAGTGCTGTTTTCAGTGTTGCAGTCTAGCTGAAATACTGTTGAATCCCAGTTACATTTAGGCTCCTGAAATAACTGCTGGTGAATGAGAATACAGAAGAGGGAGTTTGGAGGTGGTAATTTTTTAGTTTACACAATGGGAGTAGAAGGTATTGAAATCGAGACACAAATCTTCAGGTTTTAAAGCAAGTAAAAGACTGAGTATTGAAAAGCTTCTCTAGAACCCTGTAATGTTGAAGCTTTTGGAAATTCCATAGGTCTTTTTAACCTTTTAATTGTAAGTCTGCCTTATTCTTAAGCAGTAAAATTTGCCTTTGTAGTTTCACTATACAGATAACAAATTAGGTCAGCCTAGGAAAGGCAAAGAGACAGACTCTCATTTCAGGTGCAGAAGTAGTATGTGCATTTAAGGAAAGAGCTCTTAAAACTGAAGGTCTGTCAGATTTTGAAACTTAGCTTTTCCATATACAGAAATTTTGGATCTTTACATTGTTCCCTATTGCAATATTTTGCAGTTTTAAAGGAACAGAAATGCAGAATCCTGACAAACACTGTACTAGGTTCCTCACTTGATGCCATCTTTTCCTTGCATTTTTGAACACTGCAAGTACCAAATGCTCTATTTAATGATTCTGTGAGGCAACTCTGATGTAGCTCTCCAGACCCAGGGTGTTCTGCACCCACTGTTCTCAGTTTGAATCCAAGTTTGCTGAGAGATGGTTATCCTGTGTAATGTCCTGGGATTTACTCAGTGCTGGATGTTTGGATATTGCATTTAGATTTCTGAAGTACTGAGCCAGCAATGTATTTATGGATTTAATTGTAATTACTATTTTTATATCAGTGAATCTGATAGGTTTAAAGAATTGGTGTGCAGTAACTCAAGAAAGACTGTCTAGTGAAGTATTTAAAATAAATTGGGTAGCTTATATGTCAGGTTTTATAATCTTGTTGTAAATATTTACTTGCATTTATTTTTGATGTATATTTCTGCTACAAGCAAATGAAGCCGGTTAGGACTTTCTGTGTGGTTTTGGGGTTGGTTTTTTTTCCTCATTCTCCATCGTATGGTGGTTTGTAATGACAAAGGGTGATTTACTGTAATGGGTACAAAGAGCAAATTAAGTCGTATTTTACCTATACTGTCTTGTTTGAAAGCTGAAAAAGTAGGTTATAAAAATATCATCTGGTGTGTTGTCTGTGAATGGCAAGGGCAATAGGCCAAAAAAGTGCAGTATTTTTTTGTGGTTTTAGGAAAAGACTGAAAGAACCATTATGGTATTCACACTATCTGCCTCAGAGTTTCTCTATTAATTAATATGGCCTCTGAAGTGTGAGCCTGGATTTTGTACAGATCACTTTGAGTAGGAAACACCAGAGCATTTGACTCCTGAAGCTCTGCTAATCATCAGCCTTTGAGGTTATCTTGTAAGTGCCAGTTGGTACTCAAATAGAGATAAAATTCCCGTCCTGACCCTATACGGATAATAATACTCTGATATTAAAATGGGCGATTGGCATTTGACACTTTTGACTTGCAGCAGCAAAAGCCTGAGTGTGAAGTAGAGTTCCCACGCGATAGTGGCTTGTGGTCGAGGTGGTGCTTGGACAGTTCTCCAGCACGTTGGATCATTGCAGAGCTGCTGACACCCTCACTATGACCTGCTTTCCTGTGGCTGAAAGGTCCAGAAAATACATATTTGTTAAACTGTATGACAGAAGTTACAGACCCGGATCTTTTTCCAGTCACTTTTAAAGTTGGAAAATGTAGGGTTTAAAACTTAAAGTGGCTGAAAGAAAAAGTTGCAGCTTTGTTCCTTTGTGTTCTGCTTTAGATGTGTATAGGAGGTGAGTATTTACAATTTGCACTACAATATGCACAAGTTCACAGTTGTAATAGCATAGGGAGTCTCAGTTTAATAATGTGTGATCTGCTTAGGAAGGATTTCTTATGTGTTCTGGGGAATCTAGCTTTTCCATTCTCTCTGAGATACACTGTCTTCACACTTTTTCTTGGAGCTCCAAAGTGTGCATCCAGCCCCCTCCAAATGTCGGTACTGATAGTTGTCAAGCGTAACCAGGCTGGGCCTATGCAAAAATTATCTCTGAAGTGAATGTCCTGTTTTAGTCCTAACCTAATGAGCAATAAGTGTCAGGACAGTGATACAGGTCTGCTGGGAAGTTGTATCACTTATCTAGAGGTATTTTTACAGTTGTCAGGCTGTTCTGTTACGTCTTTTTGATGTTTGACTTCTGTCTACTTTGGTTTATAATTGAGGTAAAATTGGAAAGACAGAGGAGTTCTGGTTCTCAGCTTCTTCAAGGAACCATATGCTTGTGGCACCAGGGGATTTAACATTGATATTGCCTGTGACAGGAAAATTTGAAAGTAAATAACAGAGAGGAGTCTTGAATGAAATACTGTATTGTGCAGAGGATAAGTGTAAGATGAACGATCCTCCATAAATTCATCCCTGTTTTAATGACTTACTCAATATTCTTGTCTGCTGCACTGAATGGATTTTTATTTTTTTAGGCATAGCTGGACTTAAAACTGTATCAGAATTTGTACACGACATAAAAATCCTATCACTATCCAGTAGCACATCCCATTTCTGTATTCTGTTGTAGGACTTGATGACTTCAAAAATATCTGTATCTTGATAAAAGTACTTCCATGCTTTTGGAAATGTTTGTTGGAGTAACTGGAATTTTCCCTAAGCTATGTGATATCTGGTGGCTCATCCAAGTGGTTTTGCCCTTTTGTTTAGTTTAGACATCTAGCGAGTCTCTGCAAATCTAGCGATTCTGTTTAATCTGGAGATTTTTAATTAGTAGTTATTCTGTTACGCTATTTAATAATCATTGTTTCTCCCGCAGGCACCCTTTGGAATTTATCCTCATATGAGCCCTTGAAAATGGTCATCATCAACCATGGTCTGCAGACACTTACCAATGAGGTGATTATACCCCATTCCGGTTGGGAGAGTGAGCCAAATGAGGACTCTAAGCCTCGTGATGCTGAGTGGACAACTGTCTTCAAGAACACTTCTGGTTGCTTACGGTAAGGCAGAGCTGTGGAGTGTTACTCTGTTCACCACCTCACATGCTTAGGATTTATTTTATTTGAAAAGTGTGTTTTCATATAACTCCCTTCTTGGGTTTAGGCCTTCTCCTATCAAAAGGCATTTTCTTGCAGATGGTGAGGAACTGGTTTAATGGAGTTATGATGAGCCTGAAACATTGATGCAGTTTTAGCTGCAGACACTTGTGGACACACTCCTGTTTTAAGCTGAAGTGTCTAAGGACCTATGGGAAATTATTTAAGAACCTGAACTACTGACCATTTAGGAACACATTTGTTATATTCCTCTCAAAGGAGCCTTTTCCAATTAGAAATTGTATTTGTATTTCTGAGAGCACCTTGAGAGTAGGATAGTATATGCTAGAAGCTGGGGTCAGGAGGAGGCCTAATTCAGGCTGAAAAACCTGAAGAACCAGTGTTCTCTAAGCAGTCTTTCATTTTGCTTTTCTTTGAGATAAAATAGTGGAGATGCCCTGTTAGATTCTTCAGCTTTATGAAGAAGTCAATTTAGTTTGAACAAAACAAGTAGATTTGGCATCATACGTTCTGTTACTCTGAAGTATACTTCTGTCAGATTTCTACTGATTAATGCATCTTCAGAAGTTGGTTCGTTTCTGTTTCTTGGGCTTGTGGTCTCCAAATTGCAATAACTGTTCCCCTGAGTAACTTCACAAACAAAGAAAGTAATAAAAAGTGTTCTGAAAGCACCCATTACTGAAATTATTTGCAGTCTCACTGGTAACTAAGATCCTTTAAGTAGGCTCCAGACATCATAAGTTTTTACTTACAAGTGTCTCTAATGGAGTTCTGCAAGAGGAAATTAGTCATGTTGGGGGATAAAAGGATTAACTGAATGAATATGAGATTTTCCAGTATGTGTAGACAATAAATTGTTCATTAGTGGACTAATCTAATCCATAACATAAATTTTTATTAGTGTGGTATCCACTGAAACTTCCACATTCCAGGATAGCTGAGGGGGGTGGGTTGGTTGGTTAGGGTTTTTTAAAGGTACTGGTTTTATGCAAAAGCTTGTGCCACTTTGGACATTGTATTCTTCAGGCTAATTAAGAGGGGTGTAGAGCATAGTAGTGCTGAGATACATTAGAGAATTTGAACTCTTGGTGATTAAAAGTGGTCTTGATGCACTTCAAATGCATTAGGACAGCAGCCAGTGAATGGTGACTGATTCTGTTGCCAAAAGGAGGAAATACACTTCATTCCTTTCACACCTAGTCTCTGCTGTCATAATCGTGTGGGACTATATGCTTCCTTGCGGAAAACTTGAAGCTTCAGTTAAGATGTGGGACAGTGTTGATTTCATGCTTGAAAGTAGTTGCTGAAGGTAAATGGAGACATGATGGAAGGTTAGCAGGGAAAGGTAATCTGAGAAAGGTAGTTTGTCCATGTGTCTCTGTTGTGCCATGGAGAGAGCAACCTTTTGCACAGGAAGGAGTAACAACTGTCTTGCTGTCTTCTTACTTCTTGCAGTGAGATAAAGTGAGTCCAGGACAACAGACAACAATGCAGGAGTAGGTGAGATAAGAGCTGTCTTTTCAGTTGATCATAGTTATAGTGTTGGTGATAATACCATTTGTAGAGAACACTTCCAGATCTAGGGATAAAAATGGGCATATCAAAAGTATTTATCATTGCTACTTGTTGGAAATAACTTTGCATTGTTTGTTGAAATCCTCTGCAGCTCATCTTTAAAAGCACTGGCAAAATAAGATAGTTAACACCAGCAGAGAAAAAACTATTGCAGCCATCTGTCTGACAGACATCAGTGTTTAAAACCCCCTTTGCCTACTCTTCTCTTGTTGACACAGGCACTTTTCCTAGAAATTGAATTTTCCATGAATGGAGTTTATTGCAGACTACAAACTGTTTACCAATTTGAGACTTAATTGGGAGGTTAGTCCTGATGCTGTGCCAGCCTCCCATGTCCCCTTTGAAAGTGCAGCTTAGATGTGCTGTGTTGTCTTCCAAAACAACTGAGAGCATCTTTGAACTTCTGAGGTTTCAGCTGTCCTTGCAGTCTAACTCTCTAAGCAGAAGGCAGGTGTTATGCATGCGGGACACGTTCATTTCAGTATCATTTTTTCAGTTAATGAAGTTTATCTGCAGATGTGGGCGAGTTTGTCTCAAACTCCATGATTCACAGCATGAACTGCCAGCTAATTATTTGCCTGCCCTTTTTTTTTTTTTTGACACTGCTTTCTCATCTTTTTTCTTAATCTGGTTCTCCTCTTTGATAACGTGGAGCCTTGGAAACACTTATTTCAAAATAATTGAAAACAAGTAATTAAAAAAACAAAAAAAAGCCACCTATTTGCCTTTACCTCTTCTTCAAGTCTTTATCCATATCATTTTCCTGTTCTGTCCACAGTATGGTTTTCCCTTGTGTAATTTGTAAGTCTCTCTCCTTCCTCACTCTGCGAGTTCAGGTGTTGGTGTGTATCCAGGTCTGAGGAAGGCAGGGTGAATTGTATCCTATGTAGTCAATTTGGCCTGCATGAGCCTAAGGGTGTATTATGATCTTGTATTAACAGCACATATAGTGTAGTGCTGCAGGTGCATGTGGGATGGAAGGATGCTTTAGCAGAGGAGTTGGTAGTTGAAGCCAAAATCTTAGCAGACATCTCTACCTACACTGGTACTGTTTTACTTGGGTATTAACTTTGCTAGATAAGAGGCATGATCCATGCACTCTTTTGCCCCTTACCCAAAGTTAGGGAAGTTTATTGGCTTTGTGTATAGTCCTGATTTCTAGCCACTTTATGAAGTAACGAAAATCTGTCTGTAATTCTTGGTGTTGGCTTTAGTCTTAAAGGCCAAAGGACCTGTTCTCCAGAATGGATCTGAGCTGCTATTTGAGAGAGGCCTAAGTAACCTGGTCATTTACAAGCTGGAAATTGGAGAATTTGTACGAAGTTTATCATAAGGAAGCCATTCAAATACTATTTACAAAAAACATAAGTGAAACAACTTTGGGATTACCTGTGATATTTGGTGATGTCCATACCAAACCACCGTACTTAACTGGCAGTGCCTACGTAGCCAATAAGAATTGGAAGAAGAAAAAGACAACTGCTAAGGTTTATGTTGACTTTGAGAGCAGTGTTTATTTTAAGGGCTGCTTCTGAAGTCAAGTCTTCTCTCACGACTGTGGCCATTGTAGGGATCTCTTGAATCCTGATATCATCTGAAACATGACAAGTGAGTTCTGTGTGCTGTCCTTCTGTGTACGTGCCAAAAACTCTCTTCAAACAAATGTTTTGGGAATCCTGTATTCCCCTTTGTAAAAGAAAGACTTGGCGGCACAGCCAATTTGCAAACAATGATCTGATAATGAAATTTATTACATCCTTTTTATGTGTTTACCAAGAAACATTGAAGTTTTTAGAAACTAGTGCAGGTGATGATAATTTTGTTTTCATTCTTATCCTGAGATCAGGAAAAAGATGTTTCCTCTTACATTGCTGTCTTGATTCTGGGGGCTGACCCAATATGATAAATGGAACTACAATGCAAGTAATAATTTTACAACTTCAAATGGTCACAAGTCTTGTGATAGATACTAACTTGGGTATAGTTCTATAAATAAGGTATTCTTATATTGGGTCGAACCTGTTGAGACAAATAGGTATGGTGGAAATCCAGAAAGGAACAATAAAAAAAGCAAAGATTCATTTATTGAAATTCAGTGATTTCTTGGCTATGGAAAAGTAGAACTGGGGAAGAAGTAAGGAGTACATTTGCTAGGAAAATAATTAAACATGCACAGATGTCCATTCATTTCATTTGGAGTAGAAGTTCCATTTCTTTGCATTGTATTTTTATTCTTTTAGGTATGTGGATAACGTCTCATCTAGTTACTGCCTTCCCCCCCCCCATTGGCTCAATATTTACCGAATTTGCACTTGCTGCAAATGG